>UWNZ010027887.1:0-11015 GCA_900474215.1 Andricus inflator
TAGATTAAATTTTTTAATATTTATTGCTAATGACTTCGAAATATGCTATAATTTTCTAATCTAATTTTCGAAGCATCAATATAGCATTAATGTATTTCAGCAGTATATATTTTCTTCTTTCAGATAAGAAATTAAATTTTTAAGAACTGTTTTAAATTTCTCTGCAAAATCCTTAAAATTACTTTCAAACTATAATTCAAATACATAGAATATCCACTTTGATTAATTTTTAATTTTCTAGACATCAAAAAAACAAATATATCTAGTATGAGCAAAGATGGATTAAACCATATATTATGTTGTATGTCAAGCACATAAATTGAGAACCTCGGAAAATCCAGGTAATTGGCCCGTGTGATCTTTCACTGAAGTTTCCAAGCGGCTATTTAAGTGAAGGTCCTACGTGACTAATTAAGGATTTTACGAAGTTCGAAACGACGAGTTTGCTCATCCCAGATGAGTCATCCTATTGTATTGGGCCTTCCACCCAATATCCATTGACCGGCGATTGCCAGAAAATTGTCCCGGCCACGTTCTGAACATCCTGCAATCACGTGCTACCGCCGTGTTTTCGCCTGTCGAAAACATTGCGGTAGGTCCAGCGCACGTACGCCAGCCCTCCTCTCTCTCTCTCACTCATATGCGCGCTTCCTTCTCTTCTCTCAACACGCTCTGTCTCGACTCCAACCTTCCTATCTCTCTCAGGCGTACGAGCCAAGTCCAGGGATCTCAACCGGCAAATGAATCCCATGCATTTCTGCCAATGCTTTTACTCTCATGTAATTTATAAATAAATTATGGGAGTTCATGTTTAAACAAGATACAATAAGGTATGACTCAATGGTGGGAAATAAAGATTGTAGGACCTTTCTCTCAACAGTCGAATATTGAATAAATAAATGAAAATGAGCTCCCCTTGAAAATTAAATAAATAATAACATTCGATTGATGTTTGTGTACCTAAGTACACATACATCAATCGAACTAGCCATAAATAATCTCGCAAATGTACCAAATTAACGTTTAATGCATGTATCGAATATTTCCCGTTTTCTCGAAATGAGTTTATTGATTTTTAGTTTTCTTTAGTTTTTAAGATAGAATTAGAAAGGTCATTCGGGTCCACAGGTAGATCAAGGAAAAATTTGCAATTATTATTCATTATTTTTAAGTTATAAATAATAAAAACCACGAATGACCTTTCTAATTGACCTAGCTTCATAATTCTTTCTGGGAATCGAGGTTAGGATAGACATAAGCCTCATTCCAGAGTTTTAGAATTTTTGAATAATTATTTATATTTTTAATTTAAGTTATAAGTTTTTAAAATTCGATAAATTTCGGTGCCGACGCGCGAAGGTCGAGGTAGTACGACCGAGGCAGCGCTCTCCCCACTGCTGGCTGCGACTTCGTTGGCGATCTCTCAGCCAATCAGCGGGCCCGCTGCCATCGATGAGCTCCGTGCCCGGACATCGGGAGCGAACTTAGCACCTAAGAAGTCAGTCGTTGTATGACATCCGGAAGTGCAGCTGCACCGCTGTGCCTTCCCACTCTGCAAATAAGCTTCAGTTTTCGGAATCTCAATGTCCATCCTTCTTCAGTTTCGGAGTCCGCAGACACGGCATCGGAGGACCGCCCGTCTCAACCTGAACTCGTGTGTTCCGTTTCGGGAGCGAAATCTGTAGTTAAGTGTATCAGTGTAGTGTTTGCTAAGAGTGTGGAATCGTCTTTTCGACTCTCGTGCTGCGGATCCTGGCCGGCAGGTCTGTCCGTTCTGTGCGAGATTAAATATCCTCTAATAGTGACGGCGTCGGCCTTTTGGTAGGCACCCGCTGTCAGGGGTATATTTTGTCGAAACGAGGCTGATCAACCCTCACGAGTTTCGTGAGTACACTCGGGCCGTTTTCCGCATCGAGGCACACGCGCCTGCTTGCTCCGTCCGGTTGTGTACGGACATTTGTCGATTCGGGAACCCCTTTGATGACAAGGGCCGGAGGAGCAAGACCTAATCGCTGAACGCGACGCAGTCTCCAACTTAGTTAAATTTCAAACCGTTTTCATCTCAAGAAAACTTAATTCACCTATGATCGTCATATGCTTTACATCATCATCATCATGATCGTTATCATTATAAATATGTATCACTTATCATCATTTCGATAATGGAAGAAATAGTGAAAACGACCGCTCTAGATATGAATTTAAAACCCTATATACACCTATCATATAATTATAAAACTCAGTTACATCAATTTTACACACCCGTCAAAATATCCGGGATTGGGATTCTTAAGGCCAAAGTGATATCTGCCTTCTCTTTTGGAGAATGTTCTGTCGCTCCTCTACAATCATGGTTCAATTTCTCACCGTCCTCAACGCACATGCTCGTGCTTGGTGCCACCGGACGTACCTGCGTATCACGGGAGCCGTAACTCGTGACCCGCCATTTTAAGCACGCGGCACGAGTCTTTATTAAAGCTGAAAACTATGTAAAAAAGACTCAATATATATAAAAATATTAAATGTAATCGCTTCCTTTTTATTTTGGTAAGTCTACAAAAATTGAATACAAACTAAAAAAATGTCAGATCATTTTGATAAGCCTCAAAACTTCTGTTCTCCCCTACATAACTACTTATCTCTCCCCCTTAATAATTCCCCCTCCCCAAAAAACCACCACCCTTTTTTGGTACTTTTTTCATATCCCTCATCTGCAAATTTGTATTCTTGGAAAATCAGGCCTAAATTCCCTGTATATTATGAGTATGAGTGAATGGGTATGTGTATGCATGTATATATATATTTTTGTGCATGGGTATGTATATTTATGAATGTTTATGTTTATATATATATATATATATATATATATGTATGGATGTGTATATTTATTCGTGCATATGGGTATATATATATATATGTGTGTGTATGTATGTGGGTGTTAGCCAAATTAATCTTAAACTGTTAATATGTATTTTTGCTCAAATCCTGGTGTACTTTTTTATCATTTTACTATTCATACATACTGTTATACAGCGTGTGTGTGTGTAGGTATGTGTGTGTGTTAGCGAGATTAATTTTAAACTGTTAATATGTGTTATTGCTCAAATCCTGGTGTACTTATTTATCATTTTACTATTTATACATACTTTTATACAACATTGTGTGTGTAGGTATGGGGGTGTGTTTGTGTGGGTGTAGGTATATGTGTGTTAGCGAGATTAATTTTTAAGCTGTTAATATGTATTTTTGCTCAAATCCTGATGTACTTATTTATTATTTTACTATTTATACATACCTTTATACGACATTGTGTATGTACATGTGTGTGTGTATGTGTGTGTCAGCGAGATTAAAGCTTAAACTGTTAATATGTATTTTCGCTCAAATCCTGGTGTGCTTATTTATTATTATACTATTTATACATACTTTTATACAACATTGTGTGTGTATATGTGTGCGTGTGTATGAGTGTGGGTACGTATGTGTGTGTTAGCGAGATTAATTTTAAGTTGTTAATATGTACTTTTACTCAAATCCGGTTGTACTTATCTATTATTTTATTATTTTTATACGTGTGTGTGTATAGATATGAAATCATTATTATTAAAAAAAAGTATTTGCCCATATTCTGTTAATAGCCTGAGGAGGGTCCGAAGGCAGGACCGAAACGTGCGTAGCTGTGAATAAAAATAAAATTTATTCTATGTAAGGGAAAAGAAAGCGGTGTTTTCTTTAATTGACCTATCAAGGCCTCAAAATAAAACATCCAAAAAACGGTCTCAAAAAATATACCATACTACATTATAAAAATATAAAAATAAATAAAATAAATAATAATAATAAATAATAAAATAATAATAAATAAATGAAAAAAATTTTATAGAAATATACCATACTACGACGCAGTCGCGTCCTCCAAGCAGAGGAGGCGCATGTCACTCCCGCTGAACGGGAGCGTCGAGCTGCCGAGCGGCGGCTCGCAGTGATCGAGATAGATAGGCAGGCAGCCGCCAATCGAGACAGGAGAGCTGCCGAACAGGAGGCTCGACGCCGAGAGGTGCGTCAACGGGCACAAGAGCGCGCGCGCCAACTAACTAGAGGACGGGCTGATTAAGGCGCACCCGTCCAAGGACGACGGCCCAACGTACCCGGATATGATCCCGAAAATCCTGGGTTAAACAGCCCTAGGGAGTGGGCCCTTTTGGATATACGTCGGGGACGAGAGGGCACTAGGGACCCTCGCGGAAGGAGGCTCGCTAGGAACCGAGACGAGCCTCTTACATTGCGGGTACCACAATTCGCCCATAGGCACGTTTTGTCTTTCCGCTCGTGGAGATTACTTAATCGTCAACTGGTTCAACACCATGCCCGTGGGGGCTGCGATTCGCGCCATCAACTCCACTCCCGGTACCAGAGGAGTTCATGACGATACGGGCCCTACCTTCTTCTGGACCACCCCGTGTCGCCGAGGAGGCTCGGGCAATTTCACCCGCTTTACCGGAATCTAGGTCATCAGCAGTAGCTAGTTCGCCGGAGGAGGTCCCAACCAGAACGCCGATCCCCAACGAACTTATCGAGACACCTAGTTCCGGTGACGACGTTTTATTCTTGTCTGCCGATCAAACGCCGGAGACGTTCTCTCCATCCTTGCTTGCCTCGCCTTCGCTGTTGCCTTCGTCACCATCGAGACAGAGTGGCCCTCATCGTCGCCATCTCCACTTTTAGGTCGTTGGGTCGCAGAGATTACTCGTCGTAACTTTTCTCTCTAAAAACTAAAAAAAAAAAAAAAAGGTCATTGCCGGACGATCGCTCGTCAACTCCCACCCTCTTCCGGGTTGGCGAGCCCGTCCGTGGACCACCCACCCTAGGCCCTCGGGCCATCTCCTCTCTTCCTTCTCACACATTCCCTTTTCCCTCCCCCCCCCCACAAATTAACAAACAAAAGGTGCACTCACCGACCACTTCCCTCCCCTTTTTACTTAAGCCTTCCACGGAGCATACTGACCGTATGGACGGCTTACAAGCTTGGCACTACTTCCTTGGGCCGCAAGGGGGGAAATGTATTTACCTCGCCCCACCCATAAGCCGGAAAGAGGGGCCGAAGTCGATGGTCCGTTTGGAGGTTTTCCTGCGGGCAAACAATCAGGTCCTACCCGTCCGGCCGAAACCGGTGCCGACTATGCAGGGCCAGGTCCGTTTTTGAGGACCCGCTACAGTCGCAGTGCCTTAGCCGCGGACAAACCACATGCCCGTACCCGCCGCGCGAGTCAGCGCACTCACCATACCCCCCCTCCTCTCTCGCTCCCCTCATGTTTACTCCCTCCTTGTCTGCAGACACATGGGAAGATAACAATTATAAGGAAGAAGGAATAAAAGTTTTAATTTTTTTTCATAACATGTCAACTAATTTCTTTTTCCGCTGAAAAATAATTAATTCACTTTTGTTTCAACTGTTTACTTAATCCGTTTTTCTACAAATTTCACACATGAACTACAACATCTCTAAACTAAAAACCTATGCTGTTTAATCACATTTTCGAACTTATATAAAAATTGTCTTCGATGATATTCATTATATTACTAATTCAATAATAACATTGATTATTAAATATTGCACATAACTTTAATTGAAATTTATTCTTCTTTTTTAAACAACATTTCTTTGATAACAGAAATGATTAATTATTATTTTTACTACTGTAAAACAACTTTCTTTTTTAATAATAATAAAAAAATCTCTTTATAAAATTAACAATAGTAAATAATTACGTTCAATACAGAAAATGTGTTCTTTCACAGAAGAACGAAATTTGAAATAATATTTATTTGCAGTATTCAACAGTAAATGTCATTATTGTGATAGTAATTTCATGATTTTTTTATATAGTGGTAAAAAACATTAACATAAATTAAAATACTTTATTAAAAACATAGTTTTTTTATCAATACATTCTGAAATTGAAGAAAAAAAGAAATACTTATTTACATATTGTTACAAAAGTAATACAATTCCTCATTATGGATTTAAAGACTAATATTTAATAAACTCTTACTTTGATAAAAAACAAAATAATTTATTGACAGATTATAATTTTATAAACAAACTGACCCAAAGAAATGTTATTCTAGAGTATATGGAGATCGTTCAGGGAGAAAATGGTGATAGTCCCTCAAGTGCATCCCATAAAAAATGCATTTTTTGAATGAAAATTGTTTCTAGTACATAAAATACTACCTTATACTGATAATTAGATGTTTACCTAAATTGTTTAAACAATTTATTATTGCTTTTAGCAATTTTCTCTTAGAGTAGACTACAAGGAAACCTCGGTAGGTGTCCGCCTTCGATTTTCTTCAATCTTACATGTGTTGTAGTACTAAAAAAATTAAGCGACATGTGTTTTTTCTTATCTGCCCAAATCAGGTTTTTGGGAGCGAAACTCGCCCCGAAAGTTGGGACACTAAATACCCATTGCATTGTTTTACATATAACTGCGGTGTGTTTCACAATAAAAGCTACTTGAAACATTTCCTCACAATGAGAGTTTAAAAATGTGTTTCTGAATTTTCACGGAAAATTATATTATAAGGAGGTAACCACCCACCAACCATGTTTCGTGAAAGTACAAATACACCTAAATTTTATTAAATTATCGCGAGCAACATACATTTTTGCCACATTTTGTGGCCTGAGGTTACTCCTGTTTGGCAATTTTTTGTGTAATGTTATATATGAAACAACTAAATGAGTATATAGTAACCCCATTTTTAGGGCAGCTTTCTCCACCAAAACCCCGATTTGGGCAGATAAGAAAAAACACCGTTTGCTTAGTTTTTCGAGTACTAAAACATATGTGAAAATGATGAGAATCAGAGGCAGACACCTACCTGGGTTTCCTTGTAAGTCCCTTCGGCTAAATCTTTCAACCGTCGTATTATTCATTTTGCGGATTAAGTCCGCTGGTTAAACGTTTGCGAAAGGAACTTAAGAGTGGATTCAATCCCAATACGGATCTTGTATCAGTCTAACAGTGAATTGTGATCGTTTATCCCTTCACTACTAGCAAAACTAACTCCACGAGAGGATCTTGCCATTTTCCTCCGAATATAGAGGTGCAAACGACAACTCTTCCTTCTTTCCCTTGTCCTTTCTGGAATAGAAAGGTAACTATAAGTTTTAAATGTATCAGTTTAACTGTTCAACTATTCTTCACTTATAATTAAAGACCTTTAATTTGAACTACACCTCATTTATCTCAAACATTATGTTGACGCAATCTCCATAGAATCGCTACTGACAACGTACTTACAACAGTGCTTACAACAATAATAATAAATAGTAATAAACTTTAAACATTTAAACTCAGTGTATTATTAAGATAGATCTTTATAAAAAGCACTACAGAGTACAAATCCTTCTTAGATTCGTTGCACGGCCACCTTCGGGAAAAAGCAAAGTTCGAAGTGCGTGCTGGGCGTTGGTTTACTTTGCCTGCTCGTAAGCTCTGCCATCGTTAATGAATGTACACGACTAATAACAGAAATAGGTTAAACTTGAAAATATAACTAGGCAGTTAAAAATCAGTAATTCAGACTGTGAGCCGAGCCTGTAGCTGACATTACAGCTTTTAAAACTAGCTGCAAAGTTTTCATGCTTCTCATTTGATTCTTTTATTACTTTTTGTGAAAAACCATTGATAGCAAAACGCAATCTTCGTATCATGAGATAAAACAAATTTTTTATATTTCATACTACCAGCATATGCAGCAGAGTTTTATTCATTCCTTGAAAACTCGAGCTGTTATAGCAGAGCTATTCATCATGATTAACGATGTAAATCCATTTAACTTTTAAGAAGTGTTCAAAGTGAATGTCTGATTATTTATTTAACTTAATAATTAGGCAAATGTATAAAACAATAATTTCGATCTACATAAATTACTTTAAAATTAAGGTTGGAGATTTCATTTACGATTTCGTATTTAAACACTAATTGCATTGAAGTGAATAAATTAGCACCTTTCATTGAAATAAACCATTCGAAAATTTTAATTTATCCATTGCCGAGTTTCTCCAACAAACAAAAGATTTTACCCTAATTTCTAAGCAAATATATTATTATAATTATGCCTGACAGGAACGCCTGCGGTTTTCATGGAGATATTTAGCTATACAACAGGGAGTTGTAAAGTTAATATTTCAAGTTTTAATGATGAAAATATGCCTGTTAGAGATTTCATCCAAAACATCATAAAAGGTGAATCATCCGTACCAGCTAGTTTTGAAAAAATAATACCTCGAAGCCGCTTTGACCAGATTAAAAGGTGCTGCAAGAGACAACATTCATGAAAAACTTTTGAAACCATTAATAGTATAATTGAACACCTAAACAGTGTCTCGCTTCACGTAGAACTTATTCATGGTATTTGAATGAAATATCGATCATTCGGATGATTCGAGAAGAAAATGTCAGTGAATTCTTTGATCGAGTCTCAACCCAATTATTTAGGTTCATGGAACCATAGTCCTATTCCTCACGTTCGTTTTATAACGAGTGCCGACTCATATAAAGCTTCTGACACAAAACCAAACACAATTTTAGACACTCGAAAACTTTCCCATTTTCCGTATATTCATACAACTCCATGCGGGTATTCATAAATATTTAACCTTTATTCTTATTTTCCAACTGCTCCGTTCCAATTCACAGGATGTCCTAATCCATATTATTTGCATGATGGAATCATCACTCAACCCCCTATTCCAACAAATACAGACAATTTTAACGAATACTACGCTCACTGAACAGACGCAGCGACGATCATGGTGAAATAGGAACACAATACAAAAGTACAAATTATAATGAAACTCTAGTTGATTTCTGTACGAGGCTCAACCTGGAAGTCTCAGCCGTAGAATTTCAATCCCCTAATTTCAGTAAATCAAAAGTTTCATTTTTCTTTAAACGAAGACCTAAATGTATCAGAGAATGAATCTGTCGAGATCATGGCATTAACACAAGATAGAGTTTAAACGCATGGCACAGCAAAACTGATCCTTAGAGATTCTGACGTGATTTTTCACGTTGTCTTGCTAGATTTTCCCCCCATTAAAGCTGCAATTCTAGGGCGAGAATATCTCCGACAAGAAGCGGTTAAAATTTTATTTAGGCATAATCATACAGTCACCCATTCTAACCATATAAAACTATTCTTTTTGTTAATAGAGAATCGATAAATGCCCTCCAAAGTATAACAGATTATAAAGGGATAGGCGAATCTAAATTCAAAAAACGAAAAAGGTCACTTTTGTACCTCAACGCGCAAACTAAAGTTAGCTCATGAATAACCTTAATAAAAAGATAATTTAATAACTAGGGAGTGGAATAGATAAGTTAGCCAAGTCCATAGCTTATATAGGCCGCTTCCTATTAATACAATAAGATTCTCTTTTACAAGATGACCGAGTCAATCATGTTGACTAAGCTTCCAAAGCGGCAAATTTATGCCTTCAGAACAAAATTGTTATTTCGTTGAAATAAACGTTTATTTGTTATAAATTAATTCTTCTAATCAAATGGAACACTTCCTCAATTACGGAAATAAATAATGATATTAACACAAAATTTTGTTCATCTAGGGAAAAGTTTCTGTGGTGCAAGCCACAATCCTTACTCTTTCTCCTGCCCTTTCCGGAATACAAATGTAACTGAAACTTTTTTATGAATCAATTTAACTCTTCAACCATTCTTTACCTTGTAATAAATAATAATTATTCTGAACTATACCTCATTTATTTCAAACATTATACTGACACAATCCCCACAGGATTGCTAGTGACATCGTATCTACAATAAATAATTAGTCAGGTCTTACCAACCTAACATAATTAGCAATAATGCACTGGTCTCTGTCATTCTTTTATTTCCAGACTACCTTGGTCTTAAACTCGAGAAATGACAAATTACTTTACCTGAATTACTCCGAATGATTGAGATTACTCTGGATTACAAGTTACTTTTTCGGATTATCTAGATTACTTCGAATTACCTGGATGACTGTGGGTTATAAGTGATTGCTCCAGATTAGAAATGGTTTACCTGAATTACTCCGAAGTATCTGTATTACAAGCGGATTACTCCTAATTGCAACTGGACTATGCTGAATTGCAAGTGGATGACATTGGGTTATCTGGACTACTTTGGACCCCAATTAAGTAGACCCAAGTTCTCTCGAAACAGAGGAAGTCGGGTGATTTTTCTCGGGGTTTGACTCCTCATAACAGTGTGAGTTATCTCTTAACTCAATTTTCAATCAAATAGTTCAGTTTTCCACAAAATTGTGGAATTTTTAAGTCAAGAAAAAAATTTTCCTACAAAAGAGTTCAATTTTCTATCCAAAAGTATGTCAGTCTTTAATTTCATCCAGCTAGAAACACAATTCGCGAATCATTCCAGGTTTAGAGTTCCAGTAACAACATGAACACCTGGCATTTGTAGATAAATAACACTACCAGGAAACAAAATGGATCAATTGGATTTTCCCCAAAAATTCTTGAATGACTTCCTGTGGCCTGCATGGCACCTATTTCTGTAACAAAAAAATAGAGATTTATCAATTTCACTGGAAAAATATCTGTTAGTAATAAAGTCTAGCTGGTCAAGTCAAAGTCCCGCGAAAATTCTAATTGGATAAATGAAAAATCACTTTTTTTATACAATTTACTAATGAAATTTACTATATTAAATTCAATTTAAAATGCTTTGCATTATTGAAGCTTATAGCAAAAATGTTTCACTATCCAAAAAATAGATGATTTTTCAACAAAAAGACGAACTTTCATCAAAAGAGTAAACTAATCAAACAAAACTGATTATTTTGGGACCAAACAGTTACATTGTTTATTAAAAACTATGAATTTTCTACGAAAAGATATAAATATTCAAACTAGAAAAAAAAAACAGATTTTATTCCACACTCGAACAAAATCGCCACCTTTTGTCCCTGATAATAGG
>UWNZ010027922.1:0-18947 GCA_900474215.1 Andricus inflator
TTTAGAGAAGCAGAGAAATTAATTTTTCGTAAGGAATTTAAAATTCTCAAATTTCAGTAAGTTGCAATTAAATGTCTAATGACGAAATAATTTTTTTTTTATAGGAAGCGCACTTTTTCTTCATTATAGAAGCAAGACAATAAAAATACGTATGTTTCAATACTAATGCATATTATGAATTTTCATAACATAAATTTATTAAAATGATACATTTTTTAGGGTAGCTGAGAATAAAATTTAATACAAAATAAGAAACAAACATAAAAGTAATCAGGATAAGTATATTCCATAGGGCAAGACAAGTTTTTTTTTTGATTCACGTACATCAATAGAATAAAAATATTTCTGGATGATGACTAAAATCTATAAAAAATTATTCCTGTTCATTTCCCGGTTTAAATTAAAAATTTATTTCTGATATACTCAAGTATAAAGTAAAAATCGAAGCAGAACTGTGAAGTAATGTATATCCGAATACAAAGTCATTTTGAAACAATAAATTGGACTCTGCCTGAAATTTTATATGATTTTAAATGCCATATGACTAGATCCAAAATAAGTGAATTAGATGTGAACAAATTAAGGTTATTATTAGTTTCCGTTATTTTAAGAGTGAAAATATCTGTCATTTCTTATTAGTGAAAAAACATTATTTTTTATCACAAAAGCTTAAACTTCACGAAAAGTAATTATTTTAAGAGAAGTTTTACTAATTAAACTTTTTTTTTTACTGACGCTTCCTAATTATTTATAAAATGGTCGAATTTTGATAAATCAGGGCTCAGTTTTACGAGGAAAATATTTCCTACAACTTTACTTTTACAGTTCGAAAACTAAGTGAAGAATCTTTAAATACGATTATTTTTTTGAAAAGTGTTTGCATGAATAGAAATTGTTATGATGATCTGAGTCGCAAAAAAATTTATTTTTAAAATTGGTTGGGTCTTTTGTTGCTATTAAAATTGTTTGATTAAAATTATAGGAAAGTAGGAGAAGACATTTTTTTTTCAAAAATTTGAACCGGAGTTTCCAATTCTTCACGCAGAATCTAAATTAGAGAAGTTTTGCAAATAACTAAGAGAATTCTTCTAATTTTATTGGAGAAATATGAGCCACTGAAGACTAAAAAAAATATTTTTCATTTTGTTAGTCGAAGTATTTAATCATTCGACGCTGGAAACTACTGATGGCTAATAACTGATATTTGTACAGTGAGTGAGAAATGTATATTTTCTAAATAGCAAACGTCACGTTCACAAACATTACGTATTTACAAGTTGTTTCATGAAAGAGGAATAATCTCACACTTATCTATTCGTTGAAATCCATTAAAAATTTTAAATTAAACTTACTTTATAAAGTTTCCCTAAAAAAGGACCATTCAGATTTTCAGTAATCCTTCAAATCCCCCCAAATCCTTAAAATACTTTGAGATTCAACTGAATCCTTAAATTCTCGCGATATTCCTTGTATTACTTTAAAATCGGTAGAAATCTTTGGAATAACTAGAAATCCCTTCAAATCGAGCTTACCATTTTTTTAAAATCTTACGAAATTCTTTCAAATCCCTGAAATGATCTAAATTTTGAGACATTCTTTGGAAACTGTTAAAATAGCATAAAATCTTTTTAATTCTTTTAAAATTCCGTATGTCCTTCAAAATATTTGGAAGTCCTATAAAATCTACGAAATCTTGTGTAATTCCTTGGAATATTTTAAAATCTTTGAAAGTGCTACATAATCGTTATGATCCATTATAATGAGCAGAAGTCATGTGATATCCTTTGAATGTAATTAAATTCACCTTATTCATTATCAAAGGATTGACCCTGTTATTTAATTTCGATATAAACTGTTGATCTAAAACATTGAAAAAATATGTTATGGGGTGGTTTGTCTTCCATGGCCTTCATGCAATCTTAGACCTGGTCTAAATTCCATTGAAATCACCGCTTTTTTAAACCTACTTTCCTGATCCCAGTAACTACTAAGCTAGGAATGACAGGTTCAAGGTAGTGGCTTTTGAACTCCGGAAATCATCAGAAAAGAATAATTGGTCATTTTTAAACAACGACTTTATTTATTCATACAATTAAAGATACATAATGAAACGATCACTTTAGCCTACGCCTGTGAGTAGGCTAGACGTACGCAGGGAGGATATCCGACACGGCGGTAGCCATTCAACAGGCGGTAATAGTTCCGCGCGAGAACGCTAGGAAGCGTCGAGTCGGCTCTTCCGCGTTCAAGCTCAACCGTCCAGTGTATAAGCAGGGAGTAGTGATGCAGAGCAAGACACTCTCGAGTCGACTACGGGTAAACCGAAGTGGACTGCCGGATGATCCTACCGTAACAGCTATCTGCTCTGGTAGGATCCAAGTCCGTTGTTTTTCGAAATCCAGGTACGCTGAACCCGGCTCTGATTATCACCTTGAACCTTTCTTTTTTTGATCTCTTGGGCACGCCTAACCGGCTCCAAAGATTGCATCTGTTTTTTCTTTTCTTTTGATTTTACTGGTGATATTTATTTACTTGTGCTAACGCTGGGCACGCCATTCCAGGCTCCAGCCATTTTGACTTTACAGGTTGTGTTTCTTTGGGTGCACGACACCCTTAGACATTTATCATTTGTTTATTTTCGGGGCACGCTGAACCAGGCTCCTGACATTTTTGGGGATTTGAGACTGTATTCTGGGCATGCCATCATAGGCTCCGGCTTTCTTTTTAGTTCTTTTATATTGATTGGGGCACGTTGTTATCAGGTTCCGGAGATAGGCATTTTATTGTGATAGAACGGCGTATATTAAAACTTATTCGCCGGATGAATTGTTAAGGATTAAATTTATACACTACGAGAAATGTACGTGTTTAGTATTGCGTAAATAGATGCTCTGTAGGAGACAGAAATCACGAAGCGTATTCGCGCGTAATAATTTAGTTTATAATTTAGAATCAACGGCGCTTATTTTGCGTGGTATTGTACATCGCAAAATAACACTAGACATTATTCGAGTGTGATGAAACGCGTCAAGGCTGAATAGCTTGCAAACGAAACGACTGATTAATGTACCAATTGGCATCAGACTATATCTTTTGAATAAAACACTTTTCTTTTGTAAATTAAATTGTGTGTATTTAATTAATCTTCTCCTTTCTGGGTCCAAACTAATTTTACCAGGGCCTAGGGCTAGGTAATAATAAAATATAGTAAAACACGAACTCTTTCATTGGCGCCCGAGCAGGGACTCAGGAAAGAAGATTATTGAAATTGACTAAAATAAAAATCATGCCTCGCACACGTGGTCGCCCGAACAAGCGTCACAATGTTAACAAGCTGCTGACTCCACTCGAAATCGACATCCAAGATGAGAATGGAGAAGCGAACATAAGCAGCCCTGCCACGCCAACCTATCAAGAACAGGGGGCAGGACCCAACTTGCTATCGATTGAAAGTGAAGAATACACTCTACTGAATACATCTCATCACACTGGGACCATCTCCAAAGCAGTGAATACACCAGAAAAGCGCCAACCACTGCGAGAAGAATCAAATTCGACTTCATTGGATGCAGTCCTACCCAGGAATGATGAAATACACTCTCACAATTTCGACAACACAAATAAATACGCCGAACTTAGACGCGAAAGTGAAAAATTACAAGAGGTAGCCAAACAACTCTTTTCTAGACTTGGAGGGGTCGAAAGAAGAATCAACGCAGTTACATCAGAATTCCGTGGAGAAATCGAGAATGTAGAGGCTAGAATGTTTGAAGAAAAGACAAAACAAGTCAGTTCACTAAGAAAAATGAACGAAATTCGATTTCAAGTAGTGGAGGGAGGCCTAAAAGATATTACGGATCGTGTTATGGCCACGAGTAAACAAATCTTGAATTTAGCAGAATAAGACCTCAGGAAAAACACACAAGATACACGTTTAGTTACACTCAGACAAAATCAGCTCGAAGAGAGGTTCCAAAATTTTAGATTAGAAAAACAAAACAATTTAGGAAATGGAGGGAACGTCGCAAGCCTCAGGGTCACTCCAAAAGTACCTGTTTTTATTGAAGGATCTTCACCAATCTAATTTTTGGAAGAACTAACCGACTTTTGGGCCGCAGTTAAACCCACTGGTACACAAACTTCATTTGTAATCGGCTGCTGCTTGAATGGTACGACCAAAGATTGGTGGGACTTGTTAGAAGAAGGTAACGATGACTTTCGAAAATTCTGTATTAAGTTTAAACAACGATATTGGAATGAAACCACCCAGCACGAGATTAAGACTAAACTAGAGTTTGGGTACTATCTACCGAGTGTGGACACCTCTATGGCTGCTTATGCCATAAAACTATTTCGAGAACCCAGAGGACTCACCCCTTCCCTAACTAACGAAGAAATCTCCCAAAAACACGCAAGGCATTTCAGCGAGGAGGTAAAAACAGCAATAATCAGAAGATCAATTACAAACCTCGAAAGCCTACTAGAATTGATGGAAAGATTCGATAAATCCGGACCAATCAATCCTAAACGGCCAGAAAATACTAGTTTTAAAAATAGTTACAACCGGAGAACAAAAGCTACGAGCCCGACAACACATACTCAGCACACAAAAAACGAATTTAAACGAGAACATGACTACACTCAAAGAGGAACGAGGGACGACAATTGGAGGAGGCAAGACCGAAATAGAGACTCAACACCAAGGAAAATTAGAACGATGGCAATCACTGAAAACAATAATGAAGAAGACATGATTATTAGGGAGGAAACCACTGAGGCCTACACGGAAAACTGATAGGTTCCGTGTCCTTAAACAGTTTTAACATATTTAAGGATACGGAGGAAAAACTCATAACACACAGGTTCGTCAACACACTAAATTACGACATATGGGAGGAATTACTTAAGGAGGATGCAATTGAAATCAAGAAGAAATATGGATGTCCAATAGCAGAAATCTCAGTCCAAGGATCAAAGGTTAGGGCTCTCGCCAATACCGGTAGTCAAGTGTCATGCATCTCCGAAAATTTTTACTAAGACAAAATTACATCGTTTGAAAAATGCCCAACTCTTCCCGTAATTGGAGTCTCGGCCGTAAGAGCCATTGGGGAAAGGCCTATGAGGTTGCAAAAACAAATATTCGCCAATTTGCAATTTAACAACAATAATTATCAAGGAGTACTATTAATAGTGCCGCAACTAATAAAAAAAATGCATTTTAGGCGTGGATTTACTAAAGCCTCTTGATGCCATAGTGAATTTTAGAGACGACACATTAACTATCTACCATAATAAAAATTCTTGCACAATACAATTACAAGAAGAAATAAACGATTGTCGAGCAACGAAAGAAGTACATAGCATAACTTGGTACAAGGACGACAAATTACAAGAGGAAGAGCTTAACGAAAAAATAGAAGGTTACAAGCATGTTTCCCCTCAACAAAAACTGAAATTTAAGAAACTTTTATGGAAATCTCGCGACGTTTTCTCTCAACGGCCCGCAAAGATATCCTGTTATTCCCATGAATTAAAGATCAAGGATAAAAACTCTTCGCGCGCAACGTCGTATCCGATGCCTCTTCAATATGAAAAACAAGTGGAGGAACAAATCCAGACTATGACTGACTGGGGCGTCATAAGCAGATCCACAAGCCCCCATATTAACCCTCTAGTCGTAACAACAACCAAAAAGTGGTAAAGTCCGCATCTGTCTCGACGCAAGGAAACTAAACGAAGTTCTTGGAAGAGAACTACGAGGGAACGGAAAACATGGAAATTCTATTTCAAAGATGTCAGAATAAAAGGGTACTAAGTAGTCTGGACATGAACATGAGCTTCTGACAGATTCCCCTAAGCCCAGTATCCAAGAAGTACACTGCATTTTTGTATAAGGGAAAATTTTTTGAACACAATGTCACCCCGTTTGGGTTGAAAACAAGCACTGCGGCATTGGTTCGAGGCTTGGACGAGGTACTAAAAGGGTTAGACGAATTTATAATATCTTACGTCGACGATCTGCTTGTAGCTTCTGAATCCGAGGAGGAACATGTCGATCACCTAGAATTAGTCCTAGAAAGATTTAGAGAGCATAACATAACTCTAAACTTTAACAAATGTGAATTCCAACGAGTCGAGACTACCTTTTTAGGGCACATCATTTCCGCAGCAGGAATAAGACCAGATCCTGAAAAAATTCAAGCTATAAAGAACTTTAGTATACCTAAAAATAAAAAGCAACTGCTAGGGTTTTTAGGGACAGTCAATTTCAGCGCAAAATTTACAGAAAAATTTTCAGAAGAGCTAGTACCCGTCCTAGAACTTTTAAAACAGGGCATTAAATGGAAATAGGCAGAAAAGCACCAAATAGCATTTGAGAGAATTAAAAAATTATTTAATTCTCAAATCATGCTCTATTTTCCTAATCCAGCAAAAGCCTTTTATTTATAAACTGATGCGAGTGATCACGCTCCGGGAGCAGTACTCTACCAACGCGATGAGCATGGTGAAGCAAGGATCGCTGCCTATGGGAGTCGTACCTTAAAAGGCGCAGAAGTAGCATACTTTACTACGGAAAAAGAACTCCTAGCTCTGGTCTGGTCTTTACAGAAGTACCGAAGCTTTCTACTGGGTGCACAGATCATTCACCGCACGGATCACATGGTGCTCATGTTCCTTCAATCTTGCAAGTTACTAATCGGAAGATTAACAAGGTGAATCATGTCGATCCAAGATTATGTCATAAAATCCGAGTACTGTCCCGGAAAGGAAAATATCGCAGACGCGCTCAGTAGACAGACCATCAACGACTACGAACAACTTGAGACTAGGGATAAACGCATCACAATTTACCACCTAGCGAAAAAACAAACAAGAAGTTGCAGAGACATGTTTTTAGAATTCAAAAAGAGTCAAAGAGAAGATCCTAAACTTAGGAAAGTCATGGAAAACATAGCCAATACCGGCAACTACTGGTGCATTGAGGAATGTTTATACAAAAAATGCAATCTCTAGAGGAAAATTTGTCTGCCAACCGAATTAGCAAGGAAACTAATACTATAGTGCCACGTGGTATATGGGCATATAGGGGCTAGCAAATGTCAGGCAATAATAAACGAAGATTGCCACCTTCCAAACCTGGCCAAAGTCATCAGAAAAACCATCAGGTCCTGCGACACCTGTCAAAAGAACAAAATTACGACCCAAAGTAGTTTCGCCCTCTCCCAACCCATTATAATCACTGAACCTCTGGAGGTCATATTTATTGACTTGTACGGACCCTTACCCAGCTCAAAGTTTGGATCCCGATACGTACTCGCGGTATTGGATGGATTCACAAAGTACATCAAGTTATACGCACTAAGGAAACAAACAACTCTAGCTACAATCAAAAAGATATTCGAGAACTTTGTTCATCAAATAGGAAAACCCAAAAGAATCGTCACGGATCACGAGACTCAATTTACGAATAAAACCTGGGAGAGATAAGTTGAGAAAGGAAGTTATAGAACATACGGTTGCATACGTGAAATGCGTTCTCGTGCATACATTTAAAAATTAATGCATTTTTGTTACAGTAAAATGGACGCTTCAACCCAAGTAATGTCATACTACCAGCTAAACAAAGTGGATGCTTGCACCCAAGTTGGAGATGAAGAACCGACTACAGTGAGAATGTGAAGCAGTCACCAACACGTGGTTGTGGAACGACTCCGATTAATCACGAAGAAGAGAAAGCATCCCCGCCTAAAAGACAAGCAATATAAATCAATTACTACCTCTTGCATCATTCCGACGGATATCATGGTCTCCACTCGGGATCAAGGCACTTATCCCATGGAGCCAGTTAACAACACACAAGAAACAGCCAAGAAGCAGTCCAAATCTAACAACGGCCCACTTCCAAAACACCCAACATTCCCTACCAAACTTAAACGGACAAAATCCATTAATGCACGGGTTAAGAGGATTATAAATAAAAAATCCTCTCTCCAGAGAAAGTTTGATGAGATTTTTGGGGACGATTCGGAAGAAGAGCAGCTGGACCCATGGTACTCCACATCTCAACAAATGAACGACAGGAGTTGGAAGAAGACGTTGATTTAAGTAACAACCACTAATGTTTTAAGAAGCCCCCTAAGCAGGATTCTTCTCGAAAAGGGGGCAGATGAAACGATCACTCTAGTCGGCGCCTGAGAGTAGGCTACAAGAACACGCAGGAAAATCCGATACAGCGGTAGCCATCCGACAGGCGAGAATAGTTCTGGGTAGTGACGCCAGGAAGTGTAGAAGTCTGTTCTCCCGCGACCTACCGCAACCGAAGAGCGTATAAGAAGGGAGGCGAGATGCAAAGCGTGACTCTCGAGTAGACTATGGGAAACCGAAGTCGACTAGCGGATCATCCATCCGAGTGGCTGTAAAGCTCACGCTCAGGAAGGATAATGGTCCGTTGTTTTTTGATCCAAGCACGCTGCAACAGGCTCCAGATTCTTTCTTTCAGGCTTTATTCTCAGGGTACGCCATCCAGGCTCCTGTACCATTTTTTTTTTCTGATCTCTTAGGTACGCCACGCAGACTCCAAGACTGCATCTGTTCTTGAATTTTATTTACTCTGCTTTGTATTAATCCTGGGTACGCTGACACAGGCTCCAGATTCTTTCTTTTAGATTTTATTCTGTGGGTGCGCTATACTAGGCTCAAGATATTTTTCTTATATTGCATTCCTTGTTTCGTCCCGGCACGCTGAATCAGGCTCCAGATGTTCTTTTTATACTTTTTGTCCTGGGCACGCCATCATAGACTTCAGTCTTTATTTCCTTCTCTTGTGCTCGTCTGGGTACGCTGAAACAGGCTACGGAGATAGGTTTTTGGCGATACAGAACGACGCACGCTTTATACTAGCTGCCATAAAAATAATTTGAGTTTATGTTTTCACGATACGACGAAAATTGTACAATCGCACTATCAGTATAAATGTGAACCAATGCTCTCTAGATTGTAAAACACTTGTTTACTATGAATTACCAGGCTTATTCGTGCGTGATATTGCATCTTAAGACTGACACTAAGATTATTCATACGTGATGTCGCTTTACAAAAATTATTTATTATTTAAGCGATTTTCAGAAACGTTCTTTTGGCTATTTTTCAATGAATAGGCTGAATTTTTTGCAGAATTAACTAAGAATATATTTTCGATGACTTTTTTCCATGATGCTTTGCAAATTTACAAGAATTATTAATTATTTCAAAAGATTAAGAGTTTGGTTATTTTTGAACGAATGGTCTCAATTTTTTCACGGAATTACCCGGAACTTGAAAAACAAAATAGAAAAAAATCAGTATATAAGGAGTATAACCGAGCGCACCACAAATCATTTTCAATTTCTAATCTTCGACGATTAATAATCTAACACGTGGTCCTGGCGGACATTTATGTTACAAGGCCAGCATCCAGGAGAAAAGCGGAAAACACCATTTGTAAATCAAATTATTAAATCTAAGTTTAATTTTGAACAAATCACGCACCGGCGGATCCAGAGCACTGTGCGTTGAGAAAAACAAAAAAAGAAAGGACTCGAAACATAAAAAAAAAGAAGTCGATGCCAGGCTAAGATCCTTTTAAAACCACAAGACTCTAAATCGCAAAGGATATTCACCTTAGCCTAACTTGCCAAGTCATCAGAAAAATGGTACCTGCGATTTCGAAGTCTTTAATGGGTCCTCAGTGATCCAATAGACAGGTTGCGAACTTTTATGCTCATTTCGGAATACTAAATTGACATTAATTAGATGAATCTGTCACAGTTAATGACCTTAAGCAAGCAAAGATAACAGTAGAAATGTTATAATTAATTATAAGGCTTTGAAAGGCAAGGTTTTTGAGCTTAGCTTTACGCCATACAAAATCGCGCTAATTCGCGCGTGCTTAGGAGGTGTTGGTTCATGAACACCCTAGCAGGTCGTGAAGCGGAATTCTTCAAATGAGGCCAGTTGATTAGCGTGGCTGACGAAATCCGAGACTGCTAAGCCAATCACTGTGTGGACTCAGCGTGACGTTAAAGGTTCTTCCGTCTCTTTCGTGCTTGCCTTGCACCTCAACCAAAAAGGATTCCCTCGAAGGTGGCGCCATATTTACGATAAGTGGTGCTCGTATACAAACGTAACAAAACAAAATGCGTATAAAAAAAATGTTATTAGGTTTTCACGAGTGCTTTGAGAACGAGTGGCGCGACTCCCCCTCTGTGCGTTAAAAAAATGGAAAACCATACACCGGGTCCACTGTTGCCGGCGGGAAATTTATATGTGAGGAGAAAGGCCCGGATTTACCACATCACAAAACACCCTGTCTTAGCCGGGGACTACCGAAGAACCGCTATTCTGGGAAACCAAGAAAAAAGGTTAATTTATGTTAAGTCTCCGAAGGACCCGCAAGCCAGGCGTCACCCCTCCTCAGAGCTTTCGTCATTTAAATTGTTATGCCAGCGAAACAGAATGGAAGCAAGGAAAATAGGCGGAAATGATAAAAGAAGCAGTGTTAGACAAAATGATAATAAATCACAGTAGGGAAGATGAGCGAAAATGGGAGTATGGTTGACATATTGGACCAGACTATCAAAAAAAAATTGTTGATCAAGGTCAAGACCCTGGTTAGGAAAGTAAATTTTAAGCAGGCGTATAAATCCCAGTTAAGCAGTAGAAATAGACCCTATTCGCGTGCAACTCTACCTTTGGGTTTAACTAATCCCGGGTTGGCTTCGACGATCGTGATGCTGCGTTTTCGGCATACTGTGTTTCCGGCATACTGATTAGATTGTTGGTGCCAGGGGAAGAATTTACTCAATCGCTCATAGATCAAGTGTATTTAGTTAATCTCGATGTTACAATGAGATGATTAGCAGAAATAAATAAAACGAAATTGAAAAAAAAAATAATAATGAAATCGAACTGGGTTGAGCAAAAATAGAAAACGTTTCTACCTCGGCAGCTTTGCTCTAACCCCCTTTCTTCCACCGTTAAATCATTGGCTATAAGTGATCCTCGCGTCGTTTGCTTATAAGACGTACAAATTTTAAATTATTAATTCAAATTTCGAATAAATAGTATCACTAATACACTCATGGTATCACTAATAATATCGCAGATATCAAATTGAGTATTTCAATTATTTAAATCTTTGCGCAGTTCATAAATTGTACGAAACAACAAAAAATCGACATAAACGATAAAAAAAACTGTACTGTGTACGAATCTTATCTTGTTAGAATTAAAACAGCGAATTTCGTTTTAACTAAAAAAGCCGTTGCTTAGATCGAGACAGATTTCGTAGGTGTATCGCGGTAATTAAGTGAACATAGTAACGTTTAGTCATGGGATGAGCAGGTGAACCACCAGTCCTGTCCTGTTGCTGTTCCTTCAATTCCTCGCCACCGTAAAATTGCTTCCGTTCTGGCTTCCGTGGCCACTTGCCGGAGATGACCATGTCAGAGCGGTAAAGGGGTCCACAGTTGGAGCAGTTTGGTTTCGCTATTCCCGGCTCGTCGCAGCCATAACAAGAAGGGCCCATGAGCTCCCTCTGTGGGCACTGTTCCGCTTTATGGCGGAATTGATATCAGGCGAAACATTCAGCCGCGATGGGTCCGCGGTAAGTTCTTGGCTTCGGGGCTCCCATTCTTAACCATCCCTGCCTGGATAGTTTGTCATACCCCAATATAAGCTGCTATCGGACTTCGTCCAACATTTCTTTGTTAGATGGAGGCGGAATATTTGGGGCTGGCTCGACGTAATCTATCCTTCTCGTCTATTTGATCTCCTTCGGTTCTTTCTTAACTGGCTTTTTGCCCGGTCACTGAAAAACACAACAAGACAAAAGAGAACATATGAAATCCACTCACGGAACAATAGCGACGTTTCCTCTCCCCTTCCCCCCTTGTCTCAAGAGATATTTAATTTATGGCGCGTATCAAATCTCGGTACTGCCCTTTACCACTTCCTCAAAATACAGTTTTAAGTGGCGGATACGTTCCTTTCCCGCGAATTTCACACTGCGCGTGGTTAGGCGACATGCTACAAGTGACAACTTCTTGAAGATTTTGTAGGGACCCTTAAACTTTTCTGAGGGTTCCTCTGCAATGTTGTCAACCTGTTTTGAAAGGATGTGCTGTCTCCTCAGGACCAGGTCTCTGACTCGGAAGGATCTATCACGATGTTTCTTGTTATAATATGCGGCTTGCAACTCATAAGCTCTATTCAAATTACGAGTAATAGAATCCCTCAAGTGGTCCAATCTCCTCACTCGCTCTAACCATCATTCAATATCTGGCGGGACTCTCGGAGTACCCCTCTCAAGGTCTCTCCTCAACTGCCGGCACGGTGTAGGGTTTCTACCAAAATTAAGAAAGCGCGGGGAAACTTTGAGGGAGCCATGTTCAGTAGTATTGAAGGCGAAGCGGAATTCGTGTAAATGCCGATTCCACTCCGTATCGTTTTTATTCAGGAAGATTACCACCATGGTTTTGAGGACTCTGTTCACTTGCTCGGTGGGATTTGCCTGGGCGTGATAGACTGGATTCGTGGTGTGTATGATTCCGATGTCTCTACACATTTGTTCCATCAACCGGCTGCAGAACTCGGTGCCGTTGTCAGTATGGAGGACTTCAGGAGTTTCCCAGCGCGATATGATTAGATCCTCAAAATTCTTTTTGATGATTGGGCCATTCGTGGCGCGTACAGGAACGACTTCTATCCACTTGGTGAATAGGGCTTGAAGCACCGAGACGTAGCGGTAACACGAGTTACTGGGTAGGAAGCGGCCCATTGTGTCCGAGTTGACCACCGTCCATGGTTGCCTTACTGTACATTGCCCCATTAAACCAGCCGGGCGGGACTGTTCGACCTTGCAACTCTGGCAGGAGTCGCAGTGCCGCACGTATCTCGCTACATCGCCATAGACCCCGGGACAGTAATATATTTGGGCCATTATGTTGGTAAGATCGTTCTGATCACAAATGGCCTGACTGTGCCTCATTGCGAGCCTCTACCAGAACTCTTGTCCTGGCTCCCTCCGGAACCACGATCTTCCACTCTTCCACGTCCGGTAATAGGTCTTCTGTGTTTGGGTTTGGTTTATGTCCAAATAATTTATCCTTTTCTATCTTCCAGTCGGGAAAAGTCCATGGCTTCGGCCTAACTGCCTCCACCCGCCTTTGATACCAGGAATCGGTGCTCTCTGACAATTCTGGGTCGTTGGTATCTCCTAATGATGCTGTGGGGATACCTTGTTCCTCGATAACCCTGGAAAGTGCACCCGATACCCTTGCAACACCCCTTTCCTGTGTAAGACCTGAAAGTCGTATTCAAAGAGAGTAGTTAAGCTAGGGGACCTCTGAAACACTACTTTGTAGTTCAAGCTGTCGCCGACAGATGGCGCCACTGTTTTATCAACTACGTAGTTCAAGTGGTTGCCGACAGATGACACCACTGTTTTACCACATATGCAGTTAAATCTGTGGCCGAGAGATGGCGCCACTGTTTTACCACTTACGTAGTTAAAGCTGCGGCAGAGAGATGGCGCCACCGGTCAGTTACCCAGGTCGGTAATTCAACTATCAGTGAAGAAGAGCACTGACAAGGGTGTGTAGATGGTGCTCGTGGGATTCTCCTGAATTCTAGAAGTTTTATTGATTTTTTCAAATCAAGTAAATGATGTTTTCTTTAGTAAAGTGTTGAAAAAAAAACATTGAAAGGCTATTTATTTATTATAAATAATAATGTAAAAAAATCGTAAATCTTTAGAATTATCATGATAAATCAAAACGTTGCAAAACGTTTGCAATTTTAAGTATATTGGTCATTTATTTATAAGATTTTAACTCAGCTTATTAATTTCATTAATATTCATAAACATTTACATAAATAATCTTGACAAATAATCGCTTTTTAATGTTGATTTCTTCAAATTATGAAAAATTTCAAGTAACGCGCAAATGGAATGAATTGCGTATGTCAGTTCTCGAAACGTGCATAGAATTTTCCATGGATTTTTTATTTTCCCTCAAAACTTTATCTTAATCTGTCAATTTGAAATTTTTTTAGTATTATTTACAAAAAGAAAATATTATAAATAATAGCTTTTTAATATTTCAAGAAATGCGTATGAAAATCAATTACACATGTTAGCTCTTGAAATGTGCATCGAATTTTCTATGACATTCGCAATTGATTTTCCCCCGCAACCTATTAATTAATGCTTTCAGCTTAATAGGAAAATAAAACTAAAATACTTAGAAAGCTATAATAGCTTTCCCAAATCATCATTTGATTGAATTTTAAAAATATCGATCAACGTACATGGAAAGAAAATCTTTCTATTACGTTAGTTCTCGAAACGACCATGCAGCAGCACATAAATGTGAGGCTGCGCGGTAGAAGGGCTCCGTTGGTCAACGGGATGCCAGCATGAAAGTAAGTGCAGTTTAGTACAGTATAGTTCAGTGTAGTGTAGTGCATAGGAAATGCTTGCGTCTTGGTTAATCGTACAATTTGATTAACCGAGACGCAAGCTTTTACAAAAACGTTAACACGCTCCACAACTGATGTATGGAGCACATAACGTCTGAGGGGGAGGGGAGTGGGACATCGAACCTCACCTATGGAGTTCATGGTACCTGGAGTACATACCTTTCATCGAGTCTGACCTAACCCAACTAGCACTGATAATAATTCTATGCAATTCACGATGCCTGAGGGACAAAGAAAAGGTACATATCACCTATCACCATCTAAAATATATATGACCGATGCAGTTATTATGAATTTACATGTGGCAGTCAGTGTTATCATGTAGTATCACTTGTAAGAAACATACTCAATTGTGAGGCTTGATGACAGGTGCCTTTTCTTTGTCCATCGGGCATCGTGAGTTGCATAGAATTATTATCAGTACTAGTTGGGTTAGGTTAGACTCGATGACAGGTATGTACTTCAGGCACCATGAACTCCATAGATGAGGCTCGATGCCCCACTCCCCTACCCCTCAGACGTTATGAGATCCACATATATCAGTGGCAGCGGAACTTGTTAACGTTTTTAAAATTTTTTCTTCAGGCACAAAGTTATTGCTACCACTTCAGCTGCAGCTGTCACTACCACAACAATAGAAAAACGTTAAAAGAGGTAAGCTTTATTATTTTTCATTTTAAATTTTATCGTTTCTTTTATGAATATTATTTTTGTTTAACTTGCATAATATTATATAATACTTGTTTATATAATATTAGTTCTTAAAATTGTATTATACTTATTTTAATTTAATGTTGATAGAATGCATAAACATTCAAAGAATTAAGATTTTATTTTTGTATCTTTTTCTTTTACGAATATGATTTTTTTTACAACTTACGCAATATTTATTTTATATAATTTTTCAAATGTATATAACAATTTAATATAATAATTTAATATAATATTATTTCTTTTATTTTAGGTTTTAACGCAGACGATCCGCACACCGTAGCCAGCACAAACATTTAAAAGAGTAAGATTTTATTGTTTTAAATTGTATTATTTCTTTTATGAATATTATTTTTTTACAACTTAAAAAATATTATGTAATATTTATTTTATATAATTTTATTTTTTTAATTTTATTATTTTTAAATTTAAATTAGAATTATAAATATTTATTTTAATTTAATATAATATATTAAATTAAGAAAAGGGAGGAGTAGAAGGCAGACTACCTTCAGAAACTCCACAAGGGTGAAAGAGATACAGAACGGTTCTTCTCTTTCACTCTTGTGGACTTTCTGCATGCAGTCTGCCATCTACTCATCCCTTCGACTTATTCTTATTCTTGTTATTTAACCTTCTCTTACTTCTAATTTCCCATCCCTCAATTCAAAATTTTTTTCAATTCAATTTTATTCTTTAATTTATTTTTTATTATTAAATTTTAATTAAGGGATGGAAAGGTTAAATAATAGTATTATCGCAAATTAAAAAATAAAATTGAATTGAAAAAATTTGAATTAATGGATGGGAAATTAGAAGTAAGGGAATGTTAAATAATAATAAGAATAAGCAAAATTATAAGAAAAGGGATGAGTAGAAGGCAGACTACCTGCAGAAAGTCCACAAGTGTGAAAGAGACGAACCGTTCTCTATCTCTTTCACCCTTGTGGACTTTCTGCAGACAGTCTGCCTCCTACTGTAGGCAAGCAGATGTATAAAAACGCAATTCGAGAAAATAAAAATTTCATCTATGTTTTCTGAACCAAACTCCATCGCTGAGAGCAGTTGCCAACCTATCGTTGACGACAATCGCTGAGGAAATTTTACAATCCATCATTGTTTTCTGAAACAAATTCCATCGCTGAGAGAAGTTTCCAACCCATCGTTAGCGACAATCGCTGAGGAAATTTTACAATCCATCGTTGTGTTTGAAATAAGATACCATCGCTGAGAGAAGTTTCCAACCCATCGTTGTTTTTGAAGTAAGATTCCATCGCTGAAAGTTCGCTGAAGAGAGAGATATACTTTTAACAATGCGGAAAGCGTGCAAAATTTAAACAGCTCTAACCTATCCATAACTTAAATCTAAATGAACGAATTTTAGTAACCATATACTTTTTTTCAATGTGAGGTCAGACAGCGGTTTCACAGGTGCAGCTCCTTCCATGAGTGTAATTGCGTTCACTGCTTTAAGATCCATATTCTCCAAAGGCATTGTTATTCACTTTTACGTTTTACTTACACTTTTCACCAGAGAACTAGTTTGGTACTGGGTTTGACGGTAGACTGAAACTGCCAGCATCTAACGCTGCTTTTATAGTCGACATCCCCACTTCAGCGGAAGTTTCGAGAAGGTTTGACGCATGCGTGTTAGAGCCTCTACAACAGACTCTCCATGAAACCTTCTAGAAAATATCAGTTGTAAATATGATTCCTTGTGTGTAAACTCTGGAGAAGTAGAGTTCTAGACGTTTCTATGTAATCGAAACACCGGTTTTTAAGACTTGCATCATCAAACCTTCTAGAAGGTTCCATGCAATAGAAGGAGAGACAACGGTTTTCGAGACTTGCGCGTTGAAGCCTGCTAGAAACTCCTACTAAAGAGGGGATGTCGACTATAAAAGACGGACTGGAGCGAAGCGCAATCAGTACGTTTTCGAATTCTATGTCAGAAACAAATAAAATAATAACCAGTAGTGAACAGTGTGAGAAACATTAGTAAAGTGAATAGAGATAAAAGAAACAAGAAGCATTAGTGAACAGTGTTTGTAAGAAAGTAGAGGTATTGAAAAACTTTAATAATAATAACTTGTAGAGTAGGTGGCAAGATGCTGCTGCTCGACGAGTGTGTGAAATTTGTTCCTAGTATCGAGGAAGCTTTAACCCTAATTTCATCATCTGGAAACATACAGTTGAACAAAGTCAGCAAATGGAAAAACGAGTGCGTTTTATCTCTAAAGACTATGAGAAAGACACTTTCTAGAAAAACACCACCACTGACAATAAATCAAAAGCGAAAGTGCCTGAATACAATCGAAAAATTGGAATGTCTTAAGGCCCATTTTGATTTGATCGATAAAAAAGGAAGTGGTATGCAGAATAAGACACTGAAGCGTGATGGAATCTGTAACCGAGTAACATGGATCGACGTTGACACAGCGTTTGATAACCGAATAAAAACATGTGTTGTGGCCAACCTAGTCCACAAAGACGTCCTCGCCTTCCTGGATGATACCGAAAAAATATTTGTCATGTGGGTAAGGCCTTGCGCGAACACAGGGCTCTAAAAGTCAACGCTGTGCTCCTCGCGTACTATTTGAAAATTGGTAAAGAGACGCCTGATGACAAGACTTTTGAATCCAAAAGTAAAGAGATTTACTATACAAAAGATATGAAACTGTGCTTTAAAAACTACTTGAGACATCCGATCCTGAAAAAATAGAAGATCTTGAGGGAAAAGTCTCAGGATGGGCCTTACACTCAGTTATAAAACTGTCAGTAAACATCAATACGCTCCATCCAATGAAGGGTAGTTCCTATATCGAACTTCCTTCATGGATCAAGAAACAAAAGCTTTTGTCAATGTGAAAAACAAAGATGACAACGAATGTTATGGATGGGCTATACTATCAGCTATGTATCCACCTCAGAATAATCCTTATTGTCTATCCTGCTATATTCGATACAAAGATGTGTTAGATCTTTCTGGAATCAATTTCCCCATCGCATTAAAGGATGTGAAAAGATCCGAAGGACAAAATGATATCTCATTGAACGTGTATGGCCTGATCAAGAAGAATACATTCACTGTGGCCCCATTACACCTTACGTTGCAGAAAAGGAATCGCCACGTGAACCTTCTTCGAGTAGAAGAATATTATGCTGAATATGCAAATATTATGGTGAAAATGATTAGCACGGAAAAATATTATTTTGTATTTTATATAACTCTTTAGGCTACAATAAATTTTTCAAGCTCTGTAAATTATCTTACAAAATTGTTGGTCCTCTAGAAATTTTGGTTGACTGTTGATACAATTTCTGGCAGGAGAGATTATCCCTTCTGTCAATTTTTGTGTTCAAGAAAAGAATGGGGCTTTTTGTCGACAACGAGGAACAAATCTTGCAACTCACTATGTATTTTATTGGTTTCTTTAAACGTTCAATATCCAAAAATATTGCTTTGCACTGTTTTGTCGGCTGTCATATATGCAGATGTCAAACTTGATAATTCAGCTTTATCATGTACGTTCGAAGATGTTAACATGGAGATGAACAATTTAATGTTGTTATACGTAGTTAATTTAAAGAGAATTGGGCTTCTCACGAGGAAAGGTGTTGTTCCTTATGAGTACCTCGACTCGAGAGATAAACTAAAAGAACGTCAGCTGCCACCAAAAGTAAAATTCTATAGCACTTTGAATGACTCATCAATA
>UWNZ010028464.1:1843-12704 GCA_900474215.1 Andricus inflator
AAAAATTTTTTGTTTTGCAAAATTAATTTTAAGAGAATATAAACGCGAATATCTCCTAAACTAGAACTTTTCGTGCGGACGCTGATAAATATTGCAGCTTTAGATTATTATGTAATGAAGAATAATTAAGTAATAAAGAAAAAAATGGATATCGCATCAACTCAACGGACACTTTCTAAAATGTTTTGAGAAGTTACGCACCTCAATTGGTAGCAATACATTTTAACGAAAATATTTCTTAAACAGTGCTATAAATATTTGCAGTTGGAAATTTTGTCTAAAGATAGCGACGCTTAGACACAACTGTCTTCCTCATGTAAGTATAATTAACACATTTCGGTGTGAATGCCCGGAATTAAGTACACATTACATAAGTACAGAGACAACGAAACAGTGATAACAAAGAAAAAAGTATTTTTCATCAATGTTTTTATTTCCAACAACAAAGCACGAGTTACAAAGACAGAATAAAGAAGAACCAATATTAAAGGAAAGAATAATGAATGATATAAATAAAGACTAAATTAATGAATAAATAAATAAAAATAAATAAGGGTGAACAAACGGAATAAAATAAGTCCTAAATAAATAATATTGAATAATATAACTTAAATTAAATAAAAGAAAAACGAATAATGCCATCATAATCTTTTTCCGCTGAATTCCAAATGGACAAAAATAGTTAAATCAACGAATGGTTAATAGAATGAAATCAGCAAACACGAATAGACGACCACTGATCACCTGAAGTGCAGAAATGATCACGGTTAATTTTTTATGATGATCGTTTATTCGTGTTACTTGAATTTTATAGATTAACCATTGTCTGATTAACCCATTTTTGTCTGTTTGACATTTGTTGAAGGATTAACATCCGGTAACACACCCGGTACTAGTTGGCACTGTTTGCACTCCACCATGGAATATTGTCTGCCATGTTCTCTGGGATCCTGTTTGCCAAGATGCTGAATGAGATGCTGATTGCCCTCCCGACATATACCCTCCTTGTACTACAGCCGGGGATGATACTACCGTCGGGGATGATACTTGTACTCCTGATTGGGCGCTTGCGTTTGCTAGTGCTTGGGCTGATGATCCTGACCCTCCTGCTTGGGCTCCTGCAAGCGCTGCTGCTTGAGCTTCACTTGATGATTGTCCAGAATATCCAGAATATACAGGAAGTCCTGAATATCCAGAAGTTACAGTTTGTCCACTCGGATAAGACTGGCCACAGTCGGTAGCTTGTCTTGTTACAAATCCGGTTTGTACAGTATTGCAAGGCAGGAAGGTGGCTGAACCCAATTCTGTAAACAAGCCCGTAAAAATTTAATACATTTAAAAGGATAGAAATTCACATTAAAAAAATTGCTACCTAGTCTTGATTAATTTACAGAAAAAAATACTGCCAATCATGTCTGATACATACAATCATGTCTAATACAAACGTAGTAAAAAGCAAAACAGAATGCTGGAAAAATAATTTATAATTAATAAATATCTAACATTAAAGTCGTTTTCAAAATATTGAAGCAATGATCTTTTACCAAAGACACATTCCAATAATTGCGAATTGTTTGAAAAATTCAAAAGAGTGTTTAACAGCAAGACAATTATTTAACGAATAGGTTTTATTAATACTTACCAACAAAAACCGCAGAGGTAAACAGTGCGGCAGCCAAGATGAAATTCATTTTCACGAAGTGAGTAGACTGTTTCTTGTAGAAGTTCTTTCGGAACGATGAATTTTCAGAAAAATTCTGGCCAATATATACCCGGTATCTCCCTCTTCAGCATGATGAATTGTACATTTTGAGAAGTCTACGTACAATGAACACATATTTTTCTTATAAATAGATACTATTTACTTATACACCATGCGCACATGCGCGAGTCGTTTATGTGTATACAGGATCGCTGAGAGTTGTTTAACATCCTTCAAAGATTCCCAAAAAAACCCAAACTACGGGAGATTTTTTAAATTAACTATTGGAATGAAAAATCACTTACAAATAAGTGCAGAAAGAGTCCCTTACCAGGAAAGGTTTTGGAATTTATTTTAGGGATTGTTTTGACATCACTTAAATATTTAAGCAATTAAATCGATATTTCCTAATAGCCAAAGCGACGAGAGATATTTTATTATACTGTTGCAATCAGAAATAATTTCATATTAAACTTGGAAAACGTACAATATCAGGAAAAGTGTTTCAATTTATTTTGAGGTTTGTTTTAGCATGCCTTAAAGGTTCAAGCAAGGAAATTGAATTTTTTAATAAACAATATAATGGGAGATTTTTCGTTGATACTATTGGCGTCAGAAAGCAATTCACAGTACACGTGCAGAACATATGCTAGCAGGAAAAGTCGTTACATTTATTTTAAAGGATGTTTTAACATCCCTTATAGATTCAGACAAGGAAAGAAACATTTCCTAACGACCTAAAATCATTATTAGGGTCGGAAATCAATTTAAAATTACCTTCAAAAATATATCCTAGCAGGGAAGGTGTTTGCAATTATTCTGAGGGTACTTTTAACATCCCTTGAATATACAAGCGAGGAAATGGAAATTTCTCAACAACCAAATTACCGACTTTCTCACGCTAGGGACTGTTCAAATATTACGTAACGATTATCGATTTCCTTGCTTTAATCTTAGAGGAATATAAAAACCACCCTTAAAATTACTTCTAATATTTTCCCTGCTCGGATATCTTTCCCATATTTAATTTAAACTTACTGCCGACCCCAATAGTATAATCAAAATTTTTAATTGATTTTTTATTCCAATAGCTTAATCAAAAAAACTTTCGTGGGTTTGGTTTTTTTGGAAATCTCGGTTTCCTTGGTTGAATCTTTAAGGGATACTAAAACAACACTCAAACATTCTATATACGCAAAATCATGGATGTGTCAATTTTATGGGTACAAAACTTTTTTTCAGTGGTTCTGATCAACAAAAGATGAGGCGTCTAGCCAAATCTAACAAAATGGTTCAGAGAAGGATCAAATTTCAATAATAGATGAAGTTTCATATTATTGTACATGAAAAAATTGGAAGTTTGACTGTTGTTTAAATAAAAGAATGTCCATTTCTATGATAATTTTCTTTCGAATTTTTGATCTCCAAATTGAAAATTATGAAAAAATGTATAATTACACATTAAGACAAAAAGCCATTTTTAGTATATTTGATGCGGTCTCTTTAGTTAGTAAGCTGATCTGTATGACGCAGAAACATTTTATATTTAACTTAGATTAGCTATCCGAAAGATAAGGAGTTATTATACCTGTGTAAAAAATTTGAAAATTCCTCACATTTTAATTTTTAACCCAACTATAATAACTTCTTTTTTTCTCAGATAACTAGTCTAATTTCATATCCGTATGTTTCTGCATAATACAGGTCTATATTTTTTCCAAAAAATGAGTACTCGAGACAAATTTATGATCGCTTTTATATATTTTCCATACTTTATTTTCCATATATATCTATAATTGGTTTTAAAAAATATGAAAATTTTCTTATAAATTATTATTTTTTAATTTTACGACATGTAAAAGGCAATTTGATAAATTAATCGGTCTGATTGCGAAACGCCTTGAGTGTAAATTTTTCAACTGTATATTTGTTCTGATTATAAGAAAATAGAAAAAGTAATTTTGTATAACAAAAGTTATACTTTCTTTTATTAATGTATATTGATATTTAATCAAGTTTAAGTTATAAAAAAACCATTAAAAGCCTTGATAAAGAAAAATTTTGTTTTTAGATATTTGTTCTAGTACCCAAGTTTTAAATTTTTCATCTTACCTCTATTACATATTTTTTTCTACTGTATGGGGAAGGTACTGGAATTATGGCAATCGTTGCAAACATTGTTTAGGGGTACAATTATGCTCTTATATTTGTCTGTTCTTAAGAAACGATACATTTCATGACTTTTACTAGTGCCAAATAATTCTTTTTTCAATCAAACATAAAGTGAGAGTTTTATCCTTTTTATTAGCTACCATCTTTATTCATGGGATATTTCTCTAAAACTAATATTTATACTCTTATAAAATCTTTAACTATGAAAATCTGAACTATTTCGTAAATTTGATACTTACAACACCCAAAAAAAGGTTAAATTTGAAAAAATTAGGAAAGTATTTTCTCACCCAGAGAAACTGTGGTTTCTGTGAACCACCATAATATACATAAATACGAGGATGAAAGAAGAACTTACGTGATATAATATAATTTTTTATATTTTCTTATAATCGGAACAAACATACATTTGAACAATAAATTGGTGAACTTTAACTAATACTAGTGAAATTGTACAGATTCGATTATTGAAAAGTGAGCCATTAAATCTTTGTAGAAAATTCTTAATTCGAGTAGTTAAGAAATTTTCTAATTCAACAGTGGGAAACTTATTGTTTGGTAAAAAAAATTATTTAGGACTGTATAAAATAATTTTTAAAAAAAGTTAAAAACATAGGAAATATGAAAGTAGAAAAGTTTAATTAAACGACGCGATGATGTTACATTTTTAACTCTTGAAAGAATAAGAAGGTCATATTGAAGAATGTCATCGTGACCTAGTCTATTTTCATTTCCAAAATAGTGCCTTCTGTTTGAACAAAGTGAAGAAAAATAAGAATTTTTTACAATCTTAAAAATATAATGGATGAATGGGCTATAAATAATTACGCATATTCACGGTCCTAATGCACTGGTTTTCAACAGAACACTGTTTTTGACTTATAAAATTTTATTTCAGTTGTTAATTTTTCTAACATTCCATAGAAAGTTGCAACCATTTAGCAAACTTTGAGAAAATGATTTGCCTGGGATAAGCATCAGCTTGAATATGTATGAATTGACTCCCTATAGAAGTTTATTTGAACTTTATAGTTTTTGCCTTACATAAAGGATGCATACTTTATTGCCTCTCTAAATAAAAATGGTTAAAACTTGACTAATTACTGATGAAATTTTACATATTTAATTAGCGAAGAGTGGGCCAGTAAATTTTTGACTTTATTGGAACAATGAGAAGGCTCTATTATGAATTTGTAAACGTGACCTAGCTTGATTCCATTTTCAAAATATTTCCTTCGGATAGTTTGCACAAAGTTGGAAAAATTCAGAAACCGTTTTAAAGGACAATGGATCAATGGGTTATAAATTATGCATGCATATACAGGGCTCTCATGCAATACTTTTCAACAGAACTTTGTTCTCCATTTTTAAAATTTGTTAGGGTTGAACATTTCTATAGTTGTTCATAGAAAATTGTCAAAGTATGGTATTGTTAAGGTATTACAAATTATTTAAGGTAACGCGGATTTATAAAGAATATATTGTTTAAAAGGTTGTAAATGAATAATGGCTCTTCGCAAGCGAAAATGTCAAGAGAGTAAAGACTTTTTTCTTGTTTTAAATTTTTCTGAGCAATAGATTCTGAGGTACCACTGTGCAAATGCGTCAATTTTGTTTAAAAAATCATTTGTTTGTAACGCTGTAAATTTCAAACGGTCTATCTTACGAAAAAGTGTGAGAGGCAAAAAGTTTTATTTTTGCCCAGAGATGCTAAAATAATTTTATAATTTTTATTTGATAAACAAACAAAAAAACTGTTGAAAAAAATTGTTTAAAGGAAAACTGATCATCATTTTGAAAAAATAGCTAAGATATTCATAATCGCGGATTTGTTTTTGATATTTTAAACAAAAGGTATCTCGGGGAACTGTTAGTGCATACAGAATGTTGCAAAGATTCGAAAATAATTAAAATCTTGCGAAGATTAAAAAAAATTTTTTTAATGTAGATTGTTAAAGATTTCGAATAAATAGGAGCTTTTTAAGAACTTTGAAAGATTTCCAGAGAATAAAAATATTTTCTGGAGGTTTCGGGAAAAATTTTAAAAGAAAAAACTAATATATAAAAAATATGAAATTTGTTTAGTTTTGCAGGATTTGTTAAAAGGTTTATGAAAAATTCGAATCATTCTAAAAGATACATAAGTTTTGAAAAAATGTTAAAAATTATTCGTCGTGATTATTGTGAATGACAAAACTTTTTAACTCAGAGGTCTAAGCCAGTTTATATGTGTAAATAAACATCATTACATGGCATAATTACTGATCACGCATTATTTCAGTGCAATTACGTGTCGTGTTTGAAAATGATTGCTAGGTGTCAGTTACCTTGCTTTTGTGTATTATTGTTACATTCTGTTGACACTAAATTGAGCTCATTTTTTTAAAATTATTTTACCGAGACGCGTGTAATGTAGGGATATAGGGTATATGCAAATGAAGTATCTAGACTCACCGAAAAGATTTTTACTAACTATAAGATCCCTGAATTTCGGTCAACTTAGATAAGGCTGTACGCAAAATATAAAATTTGTTATCCTTGCAAATTAGAAAGTTTTATCCTCTTTTTTTCTTTCTAACAGTAGAAATACAAAAAGCGAGAACTACAGATGGCCGCAGCTGTATGAGTTCCAGCCCTTCGAAATTGCCGACGAAACATCGATCGTAGCACCAATCGTTCCGACTGCCTAGCAGACGAATTCTTGACTTGATTCACTCGCTCCGATATGTTTATTATCGGACCGCTGGAACCTGGAGGTCTTCCACCTGGCTCATGCATGTTCGGGACTCTTTTCCAGACACGAGCCAGAGTTCCTCTTGCTTCGGTTTCCCCCAGCTCCTCCGGCACATTCTGTAGTGTCGTTTGTGCTTCGGCCGAGTCGCTGAGCCACGTGGTGGTGTCTTTGTGTGTTGTCTCATTTGCACGAGCCTCGTGGTTTCCTAAATATGAAAAAGATGAAGAACAGACCGTCAGGTCGACCCCCAACTGGCCTCCAACGATCGATTATCTTGTGCCCGGGAACCTCGGCTCCGGCACGAGCTCTGCGCCAAGCTCAGGTGTACCACGAGCCGGTCCTGTCATAACAAAATTAAGAATTACCTTTTAGATCAGTGTCCTAAACCATTTTATTCGCTCGCGCACATATTAATTTCGCGCAATCATAGGTGCGCACGCACTCCGCGCACCGGGTTTTGCCTGGATTTTAATCCCTAAACTATCTACTCTGTGTTTGGCTTACGCTTAGAGTCTAGCGCAAGCTTTCTCCTCAATTTGTCGCGAGTAGAAACGGTTACGAAGTCGACCACGCTGAACCATATCCAACTCAGTGTCCGAAGGTGCCTACCCTTCGCCGAATCCCCAGTCGATATCAACCTCCAGATCCTCATCCGCTTCCTCCTCCTCCGAGTCCGAATTGTGAATCTCGAGCAATTCTCTGCCGAGTTGCGCCTTTCAAACCAGCTCGTCCGAGTCATCCGGATCTTCACTCGCCTCGTCTACATCCCTATATTGCTGAAGGTGTGATGCGTGATGACGGCCTGCTAGACGGCCATCCTGTGAAGCGAGTTTGTATACATTCGGTGATATAACCTGTACTACAACGAACGGGCCCGCGAATTTTGGGCCGAGTTTTTCCGCAACATTGCCCCGTGTTGCTTTTCTACGAGGTCCTCCTTCTTGAACTGTTCGTTCTCACGATGAAGGTTGTAGTATCTGTCCTCGTTTACGAATCCCTGATCGTGGTATTGGGTGATCAGTTCTCTTAGGTGTAAAATTCTTGACATTTGGGTTGTCCAGAACCACAGGTCTTCGACAAGCATCTCGACCACTAGACCACGAAAGGTCTTTTGCGAAAATGGCTCTCATCCTATATTCAGAAATGCGGGCCTCACCCTATGGGTGCTGTGGGGTAAGGGTTATATGCGAATCTAAACTCATTCAGGTGCGCGTCCCAATTCCTATGATTCTGACCTATGAATGACAGAATCATGGTTTTGAAGACCCTATTGGTTCTCTCTACCGTATTCGCCTGTAGGAGATAGAGGGGCGTAAAATAACAATGAACCCCAAATGATACTGCTAGTTCGTTTACGGCTTTATTATTATACTCGGTTCCACTATCCGAGTGTAGAACTTGTGGGGTTCCCCACCACGTCACGACCAGTTCTAGAAATGAATCTATTATGGTACTTGAGTTAGCTGCCTCTAATAGTACCAAATAGCTCCATTTCGAAAATAAGTCCTTGGATACTATTAAGTATTAGTACCCTCGTTTGCTTCGGGGCAACGGACACATCACGTCGGTCTTCATGATTGTCCAGGGTTCTTGAACGCCTCATTGACTCATGAGTCCTCTCGGTTGGGCCTGTTCCGGTTTATTTAATTGACAGATTTGTCATCTTCGGGCGAATGCCAATTTTAGGTCTTCTTGACTCCGAGATGACCAGAATGAGGGGTCTCATGAATTCCAGCAGTATTTCTTGTTGATTTTCGCGTGGGATGACTAGTTTTCACGCGTACTGATCGTCCATCGGGTCATCGAGTAGGGGGTGGCTTTTGTTTTTATAAAGCCTACCTTTCACTACTTTTCAACCGTGGTATTTATGCGGGGTACTGATGACAGACTCCCTACATCTGACGTACCATTCGTCCCAAATCGCTTCCATGACCGTTACAGGGTCAGCGCTTTCAGTTTCAAACATTCGTGACAATGTATCAGGCACATGATGCACTGCTCCCTTCCGGTGAATGATTTTGAAATGATATTCCAGAAGGTCCAAGGCCAAACGGGCTAACATTCCGGTCGGATTTCTTAGATTATAGAGCCACCTGAGACTACTGTGGTCCATAATTGCAGTAAACCGGTAACCCTCAATGTAGTAACGGAACTTCTTAATGTCTCACACGATGGCCAAACATTCTTGTTCCGTGTTTGAGTAATTGCGCTCTGCGTCAGAGAGCACACGGCTGGCGTACACGATTACGTGCTCTTCGCCGTTCTGGACCTGAGTGACTTGCTTGCTCCTGCTCGTCGCTCCAAGACAAGTGCACATTCTTCTTGGTTAGACGAGTGAGCTGCCTGCAGATCTTTGCGTAATCCTTGATAAACTTCCGGTACCAAAACGTAGCACTAACGAAGCTGCGCACTTGCTTAAAAGTTTTAGCTCGTGGACAGTCTAAGATCGGACTGACTTTATCGTCGTCGACAAGTAAACCTTTGTGGTTCACCTTAAATCTCAAAAATCTTACTTCCGACTGAGAGAAATGACATTTATCAGAGCTCAACGTGAGTTCAGCCTCAGTCAAACGATTTATTGTCTTCTCTAACCAGCACAAATGGTCCTCAAAGGTCTCTGAGACGACAATTATGTTGTCCAGGTAAGCAAATACGTACGGCTTCATCTCAGGGGTGATGATTTTATCCATCAACGTCCAAAATTTCGCCGGCGCCACCGTGTGGCCAAGCAGCATACGCTTGTACTGATAAAATACTTTGTCCTTATTGACGAGGGAAGGTAACCCGGTTGAACGAATGAGGCTCGCTCCACTTGCGGTGTTGAGTGAGCGAAGCACCATAGTGTTTCGACAGCCTCGAACTGGCTTGGACGATTCGGCTCAGGCGGTTGAGTGTAGCGGTATGACTGCGTCCATCCACCATACATTGGAGGGGCGTCAGATTGTCGAGGGGTGAAGCCCTGCCCATTATTTTGAAGCCTTATGGTAGCCCCCGGATATCGCGAACTTCTATATTCCAGTATCAGATAACAAGCTGACGAAGCTGGAAAACCATGATCGTGGGCTGGTGAACTCACCGAATGGTGTACGATCACAGGTTGATCCGGGCCCTTTCCCAAGCCATGAGCCAACTAAGCGTTATTAGTTCGCAAAGACTCCTGTGAAAACGTGCTCTGCCGCCGGAAGTGCTGAAGTTGCCCAAGTAATCCATTAACAATCTCGGTTGGGTTAATTCCCATCCGAGCTGGGCCCTCCTCACCTTCTGAGTCATTCAGCACCATCCAGGCCACTTCCAAGTCGCCCTCTGCCCTACAGTGTGCCTTAAGGTTCGATCACCAATGAGCATTAATGGCCCGCTCGGTCAAGAAGTCTCGGAGTTGATCTTCGGAATAATCCATTATCTCGAACGTAAGGTCAATAGACTCGCTATCCGACATTCTGACTCTATTTTATTGTCGATTAAGAGTTATTTAAGATGAATTTTAATACTGCTATCGAGTATTTTTATTTAGTTAATTGATATTTTCAATAACTTTTGATCCACCGACTAATGTTTTGTAGAATTAAGAACTTATTTGAGTGAGTTTCAGCCGAATCGGTTGAATTGGGTATCGACGCGAATTACAGGTCAATTAACCGCAGAAATCAATAGTAAAATTAAATTCTTGAAGGTAGTTCGCTCCCAAAATACAAGTACGTCCCATACTGGGTACGACTAAGAACTCCAATTCGCGAGTCACACCCACTGCTTGAATCGAAAGTATACGTTTACCTAAAACCGGACGCGACTTGTTGGAAATAGATGTAACATTAGTCGGTGAAATAGTCTGAAGTCGCAAGGGGAATTCTATTGAACGCAGCATATTTATACTAATGAGATTCGTGCTTGCGCTCGAGTCTACCGTGGCTTCTATAGGCGTACCACGAATTCTGATTCGTAAAATAATTTTGAAACTGTCTCAATAATAGTGACAGTCAATTATTCTGTTGTTAGAGATTATTTCAAAACAAAATCCGATTTTCGTATTCGGTAACGAAAGCGCTAATTGGGGTCTGACTCATAAGAATCCGAGTCGGCTGAACGTCTAGAGTTTATCGTTATACTAATACACGATAACACGGTAAGTTTGATAGGCATGGTAATTTACAGGTAATTGATCAAATAACAGGTTAAATAATACTTCATGTAATCAGGTGAATGTGAAATTTTATATGATATAGGCGAATTGCATGAAATTCCAAAGCAACAATTCA
>UWNZ010029202.1:0-10515 GCA_900474215.1 Andricus inflator
AAATTATTATTAATAATTTTACCAACCAAATAATATTCAATAATAAATATATATTAATACTACTTCAAAGCAATGATCACAATATATGTCGAAAGATAAAAAAATCTTCTCCAAACCTGATTCTTTATCATACTGAAATTACTTTTAATATACTCGTAATGCTATTATTCTTCTAAAATATGATGCTTAATAAATTACTACAGTATTTATTAATAGAGAAGGAGTGTCAGTAATGTCTTCTTCGACCCGGAAACCGAAAATTAGAAAATAATTTTCTTTATGCATCTATATGAGACATTTAAAAAGATTGGCGAGATATAAGACAAAGAGGATTATACTATTGAATCCCAAATGTGCGCTAGGTAATACTTAAATGGGCCCTTAGCTATAATTGAAAGAATTGTTTTTTAAAACTTTTTAACAACGGAAAAAACAATCCTAACACCAAGTCCCGATGAAAGATTCTCATATCAGCGATCTGTTATTTTACACCGATCTATTGCTCACGAGCAACGCAACATAGAGGTACGACAGCATATAGGGATCTGTGAAAGAAAATTATTTATAAGAAATGTATGACTAAGAATGACAGCGGGGTGATAGACCCCTGAAACGAAAGATTTTTAATATTCATGGGCCACAGAAACAGGTTTTCCTAGTATGCGGTTCATGTATAGAGTACGGATCTTTCTAATGGCTTATTAGTCGGTTTGTGTGTTTATGTATATGAGCCATGACGTACAATGGCTTTGTGAAACTCTTCACCTGGGGTGATGGCTAGAGTGATTGATCAGCGACCCGGTTCGGAGTGATTTTGTGGAAAGAGTATGTTGTTTGAATAAACAACACGCATCTTCTATATTGACCTAAAATCTATCCCTTCTCCTACATATCCCTTACTTACCCTTTGAATATAAATTCTTTGATATACTTATACAGTAATGCCAAATTCATAGTAGTTATATTCATGAATGCGACAGAGACTATTAAGTTGACCTAACGGTATAATAATTAATACAAGATAAAAAATTTAAAAAATCGAAATAAATGATCTGCTTATAAATTAAGTAACGATTTCTTCATTCAATTGGAATTAAAAATTGTAACTTAAAATAACTGCATGCTTATTATGAATACATTTTAAAAGACAGTTGAAAAGGGTTTAAACAACCACTTATGCAGATTATTGTGCAAGCTTTTTTAATTAATTAACACATAAAAATTAAAATTCTAGTGGTTTTCCTCTTCAGATGCCTTTTATAAGATTTAAAGAGCAGCACGGTGTAAGTGTCGCAATGGATTGTCGCTGTATCATTTGGACCATCCTTCGGATTATCACATACATATTTCGTGACCCTATAAAAGCATAGGGTGCTAATTAACTCACTTTCTTGATCAAAATGAGTTTATGACACCAATAGGTAATTTAATGCAATCTCTTCGCGTACTTTTAATCTTGTCATAAAATATTTACATTGTCTAAATAGATCAAATTTAACAAATAAAGTATGTAAAAAAGAAAAACTTGTAGAACCACAAGGTGGTATCTATTACCACGTTGTCAGATTACAATCAAGCAAATAAAAAAGTATATCAATCCAGTGCAAATTTCATTCAAACTTTATGGTTAATTTTAAGACCCACTATTACTATGCTCTAACGATAGGACAAAAAAGATATTTGAAAAATAAATATTAGGACCGGAAATCAATTTACAATGAACGTGCAAAACATATTCTACCAGGGAGGGTCGCTGAATTCAATGTAAGGGTTGTTTTAACAACTCTTGAGGGTTCAAGCAAGGAAATTGACATTTCCAAACAACCAACTAATCAAAAATACATTTCAACGATTCGACAGTTGTGCATGTCAAAAACGACTAGTCTATTTAAGAGTTTTGGATAAAAAACATTTTTTCACACTTTTCGATACATGTATGCTGAAAAGATATCTATATAATATAAATAACGTAATTTCAAATATTATCTAATTTTATTCCAATCTAGACACNNTACCACGTTGTCAGATTACAATCAAGCAAATAAAAAAGGATATCAATCAGTGTAAATTTCATTCAAACTTTATGGTTAATTTTAAGACCCACTATTACTATGCTCTAACGATAGGACAAAAAAGATATTTGAAAAATAAATATTAGGACCGGAAATCAATTTACAATGAGCGTGCAAAACATATTCTACCACGGAAGGTCGCTGAATTCATTGTAAGGGTTGTTCTAACAACCCTTGAGGGTTCAAGCAAGGAAATTGACATTTCCTAACAACCAATTTATCAAAAATACATTTCAACGAATCGACAGTTGTGCATGTCAAAAACGACTAGTCTATTTAAGAGTTTTGGATAAAAAACATTTTTTCACACTTTTCGATACATGTATGCTGAAAAGATATCTATATAATATAAATAACGTAATTTCAAATATTATCTAATTTTATTCCAATCTAGACACAACAAACCAAAGTTTAGTAAAAAAATCATTTTTTATATTTGTAACACAACGGAACAAAGTTTGGTTCGGATCACTTATGCAAAGGGAAAACTCTGCAAGCGGAATCGGGTTTTCTGTAGGAACACATTTTTAATGGTTATTGATAGATATTCCAATAAAGCGAATAAGGGTTTGGCTACATAAATTATTTTTGGACAAAAAAAATAATCAAAACTTAATTAATTTTGTTTTAGTGTGTTTAAATAATCATGGAAAATGTTTTTTCACAAGCATTCACAATCTCGCTGAAATTTGCACTTATTAGACGGTTTTTGCTTTCCGTAGATCAATTTTTAATATTTATTGTCACGCACAGTCGTTTCCTTAGCACAAAAACTTAAATAAAATGTGTCAAAATATGTGTTTCTCCGTATATATTTAATGTCAAAAGAGTCAAACGATAACTAAAGTTTTTGAATAACGCCGGAAGAGATGAAGAAACACTTTTTAGTATTAATACATTTTTTACTATTATCAAGTTTTATTGTAAAACAAATTTTATCGAAAATATTCACAGAATTGCAACACAGCAATTTGAAAAATTATCAAACTCACGAATCCTGTAGAGTGTAGAGATAAGCAATTTTGTTTAAAAACAAGTTTATTTTATATATATTTTATTTATATATTTTATTGTTAGAAAAACTTTCATAAATAAAGATTAAATTTTATTCTCCATATTTATTTTTTTATTTATATTATATTATTTTTCTCTAAGAAAAACATTTTTTTTTCGTTGAAGACTTGAAGACTTTCTGACGTTCATGTAAATTGACCAATTACATAGAATTTCCAAAACTTATGTGGCTTCTTTGAATTTATGTTTTTTGACCTCAAATTCCTGTTCTGTTCTAAATTTGGACGACACAAAGTGTATCAGGCTACGCAATACTTTGGGCCCTGAAGAAATTAAAAAATTGTGCTTTCGTAAAAGTGAACAGTTATTGTTATTAATAAGTTTTATTTTGTAAAACAAATTTCATTAAAGTCATAGGTTTATTTATTTATTTATCAACGATATTTTCATATGCATGTTCATTTCCGAAATATATAAAAGCTTAGGAAGATTTTGGGGGGAAGAGCAAATCTCGCGATATCTTCCATGGGGAGAGGTTTGAGAAACTTCCATGGGGAGGTTCCTCAAGTAGAGAAACTTGTACTTGAATCAGTAAGAAAGAAATGAAAATCAAGTGAAGTTTAAAATTGAAGATAGTTCTCGGTCCGTGATCTTATTCTAAGTGCTTTCGTTCATTCGATTGTCAATTGTAAATTTAAAAAAATTAATTATAGTGTGATGATAAAAAAATGTTACAACTAGAGGAAATAATAAATAATTCCGAAACATACATTTTGGAAAACAGTCGTAGTGAATGTGACAGATGTAATAAACATGTATATGGGTCAGGAATTTTCCTGATCTTAAGCATATTATTGTGCTTTTTTCATAAACCGGCATTGTTCTTCAATCAAGTATTCGACCTCTTAATAATTCATCCATATTCTTTGGATAAAATACATTTGAGGATGCAACTATAACAAATACGACCATGAAAAATATCCGCAAATGTCAATTTGAATGTTAAAACCTGACAAAGTTGAAAAAACATCGTTTTTTACAGAGACAATTCAGGCTATTTTCATGGCCATATCCCGAATTAGACCAATAAAATACATCAAAGTACGAGGTTTTAAAAATATATAAAATAAACTTTTTTTGAAAAGAATTGCTAATCTCTACGGAATTTGTGAGTTTGATAATTTTTTTAATGGTTGTGTCCGACATCTGTGCATGTTTCCGATAAGATTTGCTATACAATAAATCTTGATAACAGTAAAAAATATATGCGCACTAAAAAATGTTTTCTAATATATTCCGGCGTTATTACAAAGTTTGAGTCATCTTTCGATTCCTGTATAGTAGAAATACAGAAAAACACATATTTTGACACATTTTCTTTAAGTTTCTTTGACAAGGAAACGAGAGCGTTCTAAGAAAAAAAATATCATGAAGGTAAATAAAGGCCAAGAAATATTCGATATTGATCCATGGAAAGCGTAATCCATCTAAGTGCACATTTTACCTTCACTTTTTTTTATTTTCACTGAAAAATGGTTTCGAAAAATGGAAACGCTTGTTTCTCGTCTGTTTTTTGTCTTTTGAAGTAACATAAAGTTGTTCCGCTTGCATGGAAGTGCTTTATAATTAATTTTCAAGTTATTACTTTTGCACTTTAGATTAAAAAGATGAATTTCAAAATGCGTGATGCACAATTAGAAAATGATTGGTTTTTTATGACTTAGTTTTACGATCCGAATTGAAGCTTGAATTCATTCTTTTTGAAGTTCTAAATTAGGAATAATATAATTTTTACCGTTTTTAAAATGATCAAACTTTGAATTTTTACAATATTTAAAATTCTTCAATTTTTACTTGTGAAAATGACAGTGAATGTTTTTTTTTTACATAAATCTCATGTTTTAGCAACATCTCTTCAATTACTTTGAATGTCATTTGATACTACATACATGATATGATACCTCTTAATAATTTTTATCACATTTAAATATTTTATGATTTGAATTTAAAATTATAGTCTTCAATGGTCATTTCTGAAACAGTTTAATTTTTGAGGCCTCCAAACTAACGATGTTTAACCTCCAAGGTTTGTATTCGCACCTATTTGTTTTGAAGCTTCTTAATTTTCAAATGCTCAATTAGTAAAGTCATTAATTTTCTAATGTTTTGTTCGTTATTTCATTTTTGTTAAGAAGATAAAAATAATTCAAAATCTACACTTCTTAATGTTTTTTTAGAATCATAAAATTTTCGCAGGCATTAAACTTGAACTGTATCGGATTTGGAGGCTTCCAATTTTTAAATTTCACTACATAAAAGTAAGCATTTGTTAGGTTTTGTGGAGATACTATCGTCTACAACGATTTACGAATCCCTTAATATAAATTTAAAAAATGTAGTCGTTGGTCAAAATGGTGTCATTAACTCATTTTGTCCAACAAAGTCAGATAGCACCCTGTGCTTTTAGGGTCATGATATATGAAAAATTACCTGAGTTATTGATTGAATTATTTTGCATACGCAACAGAACATTAAGTAAATAATTATTTTGGCTTCGTGGTATAATAATAATACTATAGGATGCATTAACTATACTGTATACGAAGGCCTACCGTCCTTCTTCTCTTGAAGATAAAGAAATAATTATGAACTACTAATTATTATGATCTCATTTTAAGAATTATGCAGCGAGAATCTCTTGCAACACTTGGTTGTGATACACTTGAAATCTTACAGAAAGCAACTAGAGAAGAAAATAATTGGAATTTAAATTTTTTCTTTTGACTAATCAAATAGCCTTGCACAATATTCTGTATAAATAGTTGTTTAAACACTCTGCAACTGTTTTTTGAAATTTAATAATAATAATAAGCATGTATAGTTACTTTCTGTTCCAATTTTTTATTTTAGTCGAATAAAGGAAGCGACACTTAATTTATAGGAAGATCGTTTATTTTTAATTTCTAAATGTTTTATCTTGTATTAATTATTATACCGTATAAGGTTAACCTCATAGTAGTTATAGGGAAGCGTGAGTGCGAGTGAGACGCTAGTAGATAGCGCATAAGAGCGTCTCTGTCACACTCATTAATATGACTACACTCGAACTGCAATTTGTGCAAGGTTTTTGTTCTGACCTTCGACTCAAATTGAGGCTCTCCGAACGTCAACATTAGGGCCGTATAAACACTGACAGTGAACTGACGCAACCTGAGGCAGCTATCCAGTTAAGCCGTTAGGGTACAACGCTTTATCGCTGTGCTACTTTTTTTCACGTACAATTAATAATAATGATAAGGACGTCCTCCCCTTTCGGTAACGCGGCTCCTCTCATCCGAAACCGCGGCGTGGCATCATTTTTCGGAATACACAAATCAAGTTTGCTGAAATTGAAATTCGAGTGTACTATGAATTTGACATTACTGTATAAGTATATCAAAGAATTTATATGCTGAGGGTGAGTGATATGTAGGAGCAGGTATAGATTTTCACAAAGCCATCGTACGTCATTGTTCATACATAATCAAACAAACTGACTAATAAGCCCATAGGAAGATCCATACTCTTTACTTTATCCGCATACACTAATCCCTGTGAAGTTGCTCATGAGACCCATGAATATACAAAATCTCTCATTTCAGGGATCTATCACCCTGCTGACGCTCATCGTCACACATTTCTTATAAACAATTTTCCGTCACAGATCCCTATGCTGTCATACATCTGTGTCACGTTGCTCGCGAAAAATAGATCGATGTAAAATATTAAATCGCTGATGTGAAAATTTATCATCGGGAGTTAGTGTTAGGATTTTTTGTTCCTTGCTTAAAAAGTTTTCAAAAACAATTCCTCAAATTATATCTTAGGGGCCATTCAAGTATTACGTAACGCACATTAGGAATATAAGAAGGCTCGCCAAGTATTACCATGTGCTACATAGGGAAGGGGCTCCAGGTGAAAAACTATAAATAATGAAAAGATGTATGTATGATTTTTATTTATTTTTTACAAAATAATCTATAAAAAAATAAATATATAATAATAAATAATTATATATAAGTTTTTTCACTAAGTACAATCCTGCACATTCCATGTACATGCGTTTAAGTTAAAAATTTTGTCAGTTTCCGAAACCGATGTATACTTTACAGATAAGTAAAAAATAAATTTAAATGCAACGTTTCGTAACATACGAGGGTGGGAATAAGAAGCGTTTCACTCAGAGTTAAATTATACTTGAACATCTTCTTAAATATTTTAAAACATTTTGAAGATTTTTTATACATTTTTGATGTAAGTTGATGCTTTAGGGTCAAGTGAATTGAAGTTCTCTCTAAATTGAATTAGTTTAAATTTTTACTAATTTCACTCAATGACAGAATTATAGCTATGAACCAATTATTTTGATTGATTAATAAATCAAACTTACAAGTCATTAGTAACAATCACAGACTCATTTCATTATAGGCGTTCAGAAAATAAACTCAAGGGCTGCATGGCTGGGGTTTGCGCCTTTCGGATTTTTAAGTGTGTGTCAGCGATAAAATTAGAATATCGTATAAAAGAAACCACCTTATAAAGCAGATAGTAAAAAATTCTACATCACTCAAAAGCTTGCAATAAAATATTTTCGTATTTAAATCATGTCTGTTTATGGAAATCAAATATTATTACAAATTTATGATAAGTGTACTTTGAATTAAAATCAATTTATTGAGTGAGGGGCCGTTCATGAATTACATGAAGTTTTTTCAGAAATTTTGGAAAGTAAGTTTTGGGTTTTGGGTCAGTAAGTTTTCCCCCCCCCCCCCCCCCCCCGTTTCTTATCTAACGTAATTTTTTCGGACTAACTTTTTTTTCTTGAATTTATTTAGGAGTCATTCAAAAATAACATAAGATGATTTGGGGGGGAGGGGGTCAAAGTAGTTTAACTTTCCACCACGTTCTTGAATTTTCAATCAAAATAAATAATAAATTTAAAAAAATAGTTGAATCCTTAACCAAAGCGGATTCATCTTCAACCAAACAGTTGCATTTTTTTCCAAAAAAGATTCTAACAATTACATCAATTTTCATCACAATAGTTAAATTTTTAAAAAAAGTTCATTCTTAACCAAACATGAAATAAATTTTCTACCTCAAATAGTGGAATTTTTAACAAAATATGTAAATTTTCGATTAAGAAAACTATTTTTAAACGAAAGAAAAGCATTTTCAATAACTTAGTTCCATTTTCAAACAAGGAGATGCATTTTTAATTAAAATTATGAATCTTTACACAAAAAATAAGTTTTTAATAAAGTAGTTTAAATTTCAACCCAGGAGTTGAATTTCCAAGCTAAGGAGATGAATTTTCAACAAAAAATTTAATAATTGATATAAAAACCAAAAAATATTTTCATTTCAAATCAAAGACAGTTAAGCTAAACTTAAAGAAATAAATTTTTTACAACAAAATTCATCTTACGACCAAATAGTTTAATTTTTAATCAAAACAGATTAACTTTTAACCAGCCGGTTGCATTTTTGATAAAAAAAGATTAAATTTCTACAAAAAGATTTGAATTTTCAAATCAAAAAGATGAATGTGCAGCAAAATAGTTGTTCTTCAACCAAGAGAAATTTTCTAGTCAAGAAAAAAAAATTGACAATCAAACTGTTCAACTTTCAAGCTCAAAAGACGGGTTTTCAACAAAACAGTTGAATTTTCAACCAAAAATGATTATTATAGAGAGATTGTGAAATCTGCAATGCATAAATGTGAATTTTGATCACTTATAGATGAAAGAATAATGGTTTAAGTAATCATTGAATTCAAGTTGAAAGTGCGTCAGACTATGCAACATTTTAGGGCTTTAGGACCTAAAGAAATTATAAAATTGTGCATTTTTAAAAGTAAATAGTTATTGTTGGTACTTTCGTAAAGAATTACAATTTTATCTCGAAACAGGTCACTTTTGACATTGAATGGAAAATTTTTTTAAATATTTTTAATTCTGATTTATAAAAAGGGAATTTACGGAAACAATTTTTGTTCCAAATCTGAATTCATCAGGTTTTTAAAAATCCCTGTTCCAAATCAGAATTTGTTAAAATTAGATTTTTGTTGCAAATAGAAATTTTCCAGAATTTGGAACTTTCCTCTTACAAATTTTATAAAAAGGGAGTTACTATATTTCTGAATTATAATAGAAAATTTTGTTAGTAAATATGATTCTCACTTTGAACAGGGAATTTTCGAAAATAAGTTTAATTGTTATTTAGACTTAGAGAAAGGGAACTTTAAAACATCCCTGTTCAAATTTGGAATTAACACTCTTTCTCAAAATTCACTGTTTTAAATCATAATTATAAATCTTATAAAATTATCTGATGTTACAACACAAAATTATAATCCTTTTCAAAAATTGCTTGTCCCAAATCAGAAATCTTCTCAATCTTTTAAAATGTTTAAAACTCTCTTGAAATCTTAGAAATTATTGGAAACCTTTAAATCTTTTGAACCCGTTTGAATTGTCCAGAAAAAGTTAACAAATGATAACCGGAAAAAAGCCGAGAAATGAAGGGGAATTTAAAATCTTCCATCGGGTAAACACCCTAAAGACTTTTTTTCTTTTTCTTTTCTTAATTCATATATTGAATCATATATCATATATTAAATCTGCAAAAAATTGTTTTAATTTAAGACAATCCACATTTTACTGAAAGAAATCATGTCATACCATCATGAAATTTTGATTAAAAAGGTTTTTATAAGTTAGTTTAAAACGCTTTGAAAATATCTCTTCAGTTTATCATTATTTGAGTTTTAATGTAAAACAGTATTTTGGTTCAAAGAAAAATTTTCTCATTTCAATGCGAGAACATCGATTATGGTCTTAAGTTTAAATCAATTTTGCCCAAATCCAGATAAATTTTTTTTTTTAATTAGGATAGACAATATTTTGACATATCCATATTTTATCGTATTAGGTCCTTTTATGATATTTTATCGCCAATATTAATATTTTGGTTAGGTAGCTTTACGTCAAATTTCTGTAGTATTCAGAAAGCTTCAAGAACATTTATTTTTAGAACAAAATATATTGTTTAAAACTATGATTATTAGATGTTTCAATTAAAACATGTCTCCTTAATTATCAATCATCATTCTATGTCATGAAATAATATATGCAAGTGTTTCAGTAAAATATAATTCACTCACTTTTTGTATCAGTTAAGAATCCATAAATAATTTATGTGTCGTAATCTACTCTGTAATTTTGTTCTTAAACTCAATACATAATTTACTAAAGGATTCTGATTCAATTCAAAAATTGGAATTTCAGAACATATAACTTATTTACCATCAATATTTCTTCTTTTATTATTCTCCATTTTTTTTTTTTTTTTTTTTGATCGAAATGAAATCTACTTTTTATGAATAATT
>UWNZ010029622.1:0-11214 GCA_900474215.1 Andricus inflator
TCAGTTTGAACTTCTTCAAGTTCTAAATGTTGTTTAAGCTGAAACGAATTTTTTCTCAAATTTTGTAAAATCCTGTAAAATAAAAAAACTTTATTAGCAATTTTCTAGATTTTTTCGGCATATTCGAAATGATAAAAAATCATTTTGAATTTTCGCAAGAAACCTAAGGAAATTTTGTTTATATAATCTTAAAAACAAATAAACTCAACACTAAATAAACATGAACGTCTAAAATTTTTTTTTTCATTCTTATGTTATTTTTTTTTTTATAAATTAATAATCGTGAAACATGAGAAGTTTCGAGAATATTATTTTACACATTTAACTTTATCATTGCATGAACGTGAATAAAGTAAGATTGAAGGGATTTTTTTATTGTAAATAATTCTTGTTTTTCCATTTATAAGGTAGTAAAGCCTTGTTTGCATACACGTCATGATTTTGTAGATGATGTGGCCTTTTTGCATAAAGTCATGTAATTTTTATTTAAAAAAGAATACCAATTAAAGACAATTTAACAAAAATTTGAGAACAAAATTTTCTTAAAGATGTAGTCCAGTTCAGAATTAAAAATCATTAACTAAAAAATTATGAAAAAACTAAAACTATTTATACTGGGGGATAGAAAAAAATCTTGAATTGCAAAACACACATTTTTCATAGTTCAAACATTTCCATGGTACTTTAAGATGTATTTTTAGCAAAAGAATTTGATCAAATTGATGAGAATTCCAGGTGAATTATTATGAATGCGGGAGAGATTTCTTAGAATTCAGAGTAACATTTGTTAAATTGTCAAAAAGGAATCAAGAAGATTTTAGGGTAATTTTTTTTAGTTTTGAAAAATTTTTGGAAAAATGTTCATCATTTCTAAATTACATATAATTTAAATTTTGAAATGATATCGAGAAATTGAATGCAAAATATAGATTTTTGAAGATTTCGAAGAAAAATGTAGAAGCTTTTTAAAAGTATTGAAGGAATTCAAGAGAATTAATTTTTTCAGATTCCTAAAAAAATATAAAGTTATTATTTTTTAATTAATTTTATGAGAAAATTTTAAAAAATTTCAAAACATTTCAAAACATCATTTAAATTCTTAAAAAAATATCCAAGGCAGTTTTTTTCTTCTTGAAAGGTTTTTAAACATTTTTAGGAAAAATTCGAATTGTCTAAGAAGATGTGGAGGGTTTTTGTAAAAATTTTTAAAATAATTTAAAATTTGTGAAAGCTTTCCAAAATTTTTAAGTAAGGGCAGAAAATATTTTAAGGCAATTTGAGGAAAACTTCGATTCAGTTTAAACTACTGAAAGTTTTGAGCTGAACCGAATTTTTGCCCAAATTTTGAAAAAATACTGTTGAGGAATGAAAAAGACTTTATTCGAAATTTTCCAGATACGTTTTGGGCATATCTGAAATCTTCGAAAATCATTTTGAATTTTCTCAAGAAACCTAAGAAAATTATATTTATATAACCTCAAAAACAAAAAAGTCAATAATAAATAAACACAAACGTCTCAAAATATTTTTTTAGTTTATCCATATGTTATATTTCTGCATAAATAATAACCTGGAAAAATGAAAAGTTTTGAGAATATTATTTCACGGTTTTAACGTTATCATTGAAAGAAGCCTATTGACTCCAATATATATAAAAATGATTTTTTCAATGTGAATAAAGTAATGTTACAGAGACTTCATATAGTTTTGATTTCAAAAAATACGAATTAAGGGCTAAAGTATTATTTTTTTCACAGATAGTATTTCTCATTTATTGATAAAAATAGCCTCTAAATTTTATAAACAAAAAAAATGTTTGAAAATATTATCAGGCCTAGAATACGAAAATTTGGAATTTCATCAAAATTGATTATCAAAAATGGCTTTTGAACATTTCTTACCCTATAATAATATACGCAGGTTTTCTTATAAAATATTTTAAAAAATTGACTAAAAAAATATTTAAAAATATGAAAAGAATAAAAATATTTATGTCGGGTGATAGAAAGAAATCTAAAACTTCAAAATACACATTTCGCATATCTCAAAGATTCCTGTAATTTCGTAGGAAGAGAATATGATTAAATTGATGAGAATTTCAGGTGAATTCATACATATTCAGGATAAATTGGTAAGAATTCAGAGTAAATTAAAAAAAGAGTTCAAAAGAATCAAAAGAGCTAAAATAAATTGGAAAAAATCAAATTCCATTAATTTTAGTAAAGTGGAAAAGAATTTAGAAGAATTAAAGGAAATGCAGGATACTTTCATAAATTTCAAAAGAATTTGAGTTAATTGAGTGAAATTTAAAAAAAATCCATAAAATTTAGTAGAATGGGAGTTAGCAGAATTCAGGACGAATTTAACAGAATTTAAGTGCATTGGAAAAAATAACCTTGAGAAATAAAAAAAAAAAGTGAATTAGACAAAACACAAATTAATTTGGAGGAGGCCATATAATGAAAAATTTTCGATTTAAGTATTCTAAATTGTTTCCTTTCAATTTCAAACGTGCAAAATTTTCTAGGGTATTAAATGCTTTCAGAATAAATTCGAAGTAATGCACAATCAAGAAAATAATTTTTCAAGTTCAAGCCTTGAGAATGAGAAAATTTTAGAACAAAAATGGATTTTTTTTTATTTGAATTTTTTTTTAATATTGAACATTTCAAATTCAACTTAAAAAAGAAAACAATTCTGAATTGAGAGGCTTAAAATTGTTCAACTTCAATCATTGAAATCATATGTATAGCAATCTTGTTTTGTATTTTTTATTTTAATTTTCAAAGTTATATCTTAAAATTGTACGATTTTTAGAGAAAGATTTTTAAAAAACCATATAAAATTTAGAAATATTTGTTTGCAAAGTTGTAGGTATGAATAATAATTCTGAGTAAAGCGTTACAAATTAAATGATTTGAAATTAAACAGTTAAAAATTATGTTGCATAAAATAAAAATAGACAAGCATAGAACTAATTGAAATTAATATAAAATCAAAATAGATAAAAATCGAAGCAACTAAAATTGACACTTTTGTAATTAAAGAATGTCTTTAATTTTGGATGGTAAAATTTTAGAATTCTGGATTTTCATGTGAAACGCTAAAATTTTCAATTTTTTCTTTTATTATATAAGTAATTTTAAATAACTTGAAATTTTTTGGATAATTGAAAATTTGAAGGGTTTCAGTTTTAAAAAGTTTTAATATCACAATTCTGGGTGACTAAACATTTTTTACGTTTTATATGAAGTTCGGATTCGTTTCATTTTCGAAGTTGTGTGGGAGACATTTTTTCATTTTTAATGTTTCCCATTTCAAATTGCCTTCTATTTTCAATGCTTTTTAGAATAATTCAATTTCAAAGGTTTATAATTACAAATTTTCCCATTTTGAACCGTGAAAATGATCATGAATTTATTTTTTAATCTTTGAAAAATGGGTTGAATCAATTTTAATGTTAAATTATAATTTTCTGTATGTAACAATAATTTAACATTCCAGAATTCCAGAAGCTTTGACCATCATAGTATCATCATAGCTCAAATGATAATTCTATCTCATTTAATTCTTTGCTGATTAAGCAATTCTGAAGTTCTAATATTATCGAATCATGTTGACAAGAAAAAATTCACGATCTCCCAAAAACAGAAAGCTTATGATTGAATTTTTTCGGGATTTCTTATCCACATGTATGTCAATATATATGGTGCCAATATAGGCTTGATACTTGCGGGGGTAATTTTTGCATGCTTACTCTTTAGTAATTTTAGATTGCAAAATATTCTGAATTGTTTGGTTTAAATTTTAGTCTGGATTAAATGTTATAATTTTATATTTTAATATTGTAACCTGCTTTGTTTTAATTTTTAACGTACATATTGCCAGTTTTCTTTTTAAATTCTTCGAAATATCAAATTGAAACACTTGATAGTTGCACATTTTTCAATATCTTATCAATTTCTATCATTTGAAGGGATTTTAAAGTTTTTCATGAAATTTCACGTGGTTGAAAGGATTTTATTGAATCTTCAAGAATTTGAACGTTTATCTTTTTATAGAACTTTAGCAAATAAACTTAGTTTTATTTACATTGGAGGGTCTTTCAAGGATTTATACGTATTTCAATATATTCTTACGATTTCCGAAGATTTCGATGCATTTTGAGGGATTCCAACAAATTTATAGAGAACTTTAGGAAGCAAAATAAATTTTATTTTAAGATATTTCTACGGACATCAAAGATTTTAAGGTATATGAAGGAACTAAAAACTTTCAGAGGATTCTAAAGATTTTAAGTTGTTTTAAAAGATTCCAAAGAATTTCCATTGATTTAAAAGATTCTTAAGGGGCTAGAAGATTTCAAGTCATTTCCACTGATTTTCGTTTAGCTTAATTTATTAACAGTTTACGCCTTTCTCAACACTGGATTACATATGTATGAAGGGATTTTAATGAAATTTCAAGCGATTACAAAGACATGGAGGGATTTCACAGCGTTTTGCTGTGCAAGGTTTATTTGCGCAGAATCGCCATTTTCGTGTACTTCCGTACAAGACTATGAGTTGTCTATAATAAATTGTTGCTTTTTGGTTTGTTTGCTTTTTACATTAATTGATTCAACCTTTTTTCATATTTATTCCAATGCTGAATATCCTATAAACATTTTTTATATGATGATTTCATATAATGAATTTTCTATAATCACGAAAAAAATAATAGGAAATTCTTTATATGAAAGTCATCATATTGATTTTTCTATCATATATATTATTATTAATAATATAATAATAATATATTTCTTACAATTTGATACCTGATTTTCACTTAATTTAGTTACACCAGAGTAACTATCAGCAAAGAATGAAATGAAATAACAATTTTATTTGAACTATGATAATACTGCTAAATTTAATATGTGTTTCACGTCTCTAATGCGAGTAATAATAATGAAAATAAAAATACAAATTCTTTAATGCTAGGTATTATAAAATAGACAAAATGATGGGAAAATTAAATATAACATCTTAAATATTTCCATTGATAATGTTCAAACTTAGATATTAATAATTGTCAACAATTTTCTCATACATTCGTGTCTGCTATAATATAATAACTAACGTTATTTTTATTTTCTTAATGAATACAATTGCGAATTTATTTTGTCCTATTTAAAATATAAAATCGTAAAACAATATGTGAACGTAAAGTTGTTATAATCATAGGAATAAAATTGTAGCTTGGAGACGAATTTTTGTCAGGCGTTTTTTTATTGGTTTAATCTTCGATTATATCACATTTTTACAATAATTTTCAATCTTTCATCGTATGCGTATTTAGGGTCTTTTTCTATTGTTTTATACCTTCTATTCTTCTATACCTCTTGGAAGAAATTCACTACCGCACATATTGATATTTTAAAATGAAAGATAAAGTATTTTAAAGTATAAATGACGAAATTATTTTTATTCCTGAGCATCTTTGTTTTTAACATTATATCATTCGATATGACCTAATCATTCAGCGTTTTAGGATAAATAGCCAAAACTTTATTTGAAGAGAGTATCAGTTCAAATTTAAAGTCCTTTTTTTCTCAGTTCGTACAGAAAGATTTAATTTAAATACTTTTATTCAAAGCCACAAGAAACAAAAAAAAATTAATAGACAAAAGTTGCCCAACCAAAAAAGATCCAAAAATTTGTTATGAATCATTTTTGGATAGAGAGCCTAATTTTTGTTTTCATTGTCAAAAAATATATTAAAAGTTAAAAAATTTAATTCTTGCAAAAAAGGCGTAAGACACAATAAAATTTTAATTAATAAAATCGTTCGTCCATATTACAACTACAGATTTTCTTAGCACCACTTTACGCTAAGACGCGTATTCTTTGCCTTCTTCGTGAAAAATTACACTAAAAACAAACATACTGAGTTTTTGGGAAAAGGATATTATATGCAATGAAATGGCGATATGAAAAAATTGTTCGCGAATAAACATATTATCGAGCGCGAAGCGCGAAATCCAGCGGACGCGCGCACTAGGAGCGCTCAAACTTGCGAGCGAAGTATCTTTCTGGTTAAAAATTCATCTTTTTGGTTTAAAAAGCAACCACTTGGCTGAATGTTTAATTCTTTTATTAAAAATTGATCGATTTCATCGAAACTTTAACTATTTTTTTCAAAAATCGTTTCTTTTCCTTCTAAATTAATTTTTCAACTGAGGATTTAATAGTACAATTTTCAGTTGAAAATTCAATAATTTTGTGTAAAAATTTGTCCTTTTTGGTGGAGAATTGAAATATTTTCGCACAAGTGTCATATTTTTCGGTTAACAATGCAATTATTTAGTTGAAAATGAATCTGTTTTTGTTGTAGTTTCAACTATTTTTTCGAACATTTTTATTTTTGGTTAAATTTGACGGTAGTGAACATTTAATTGTACAATTTTTAGTTGAAAATTTAAGTATTTTTTCAGAATTTAAGTTATTTTTTAAAAATATTATTTTATTTTTTGAAAAAAATATTTTTCCCCAATTTGAAACATTTCATTAAAAACTAGAGAATCAATCATGTCCCAAGCTTTCCTTTCCGTTCAGAATAAAAGTTGTAATTTACATTCAATTTTTTTTACAGTGACGCATTTTATTTCCTGAATAGTTTTCTACTATTCATGAGTTTTTTTATGAAAATTATTATTTTATTCAGCAAATAGTATAGATATTCTTAATTATTTTGTTATCAATTTAAAATAAGTTTAAATCAAAAGCATAGTAAATTAAACCAAAATTAAGTATTTTCTTGAAAATAAACCATTTTTTGGTACAAAATTAATAATTCCTGTTTGGAATTTCATATTTTTAGTTGAAAAATCAACTATTTGGTTAGAAATCCACTTATTGACAGATACGAAAAAATGTTAAGGTAAAAGTTTGCACGTTTAAAAAAGATCTATGAAAAATTTTTCCTGTTGTTTTGCCGTATCTTTCATCGTTTACGAGAAAGGTTCAAAAATCACATTTTTAGGGTAAAAAAAATTCTCACGGCTTCAAAAATGGTTTAGCCCGCATGACGCTTAGAAGATGACTTTCTTCTATTAGCAGAAATTGTGTAAAAAATATGCGAAAAAATAAAAAGGTGAGGTTTTCCAGAAAATCTTTTTCATTGTTTTCTGTAAGTTTCGAAAACAAGAAAAAAAACATTTCCTGGAAAACCCCACCGTTTTTATTCTTCCGAATATTTTTGAAAAGTTTCTGCTGATAGAAGAAAGACATCTTATAAGCATCATGCTGGCTGAACCATTTTTGAGGCGCGGGGAATTTTTTCCCTAAAAATGTAATTTTTAATTTTTTCTAGCAAACGATGAAAGGTATCGCAAAATAATGAGAGAAATTTTTCATATAACTTTTTCAGGCGTGGAAACCTAGTAGAAAACTCGATTATAAGAAAAAAAAATTATACTAGCCACAAGAGTTACTTAGCCAGCATCAATCTTAGAAGATAGCTTTCTTATCAAAGTACAAGTTCAAAAAAAATGGGAAAAAAATTTAAATACTCATAACTTCTTAAGATTTTTGTTTTTGCAAATCGTAAAAAAACGTGTCGCCTTATTTTCTCTAAAAACAGCATATTTCGTCTCCGAGAGATTCTGCGATTTCAAGTGTAGAACCCTGTCTGATTTTAAATGGATTCGGTCCATAGATGTTAGTGAAAATATTTTTTAATTTGGAAGCCCTTAGGAATATTCAAAGTTTTTTCTTCGATTTAAGACAAAACTCATAGCCTTTGTTCGATATTAATTCGCAATGCCTCATTTTATTCCTTGAATGATACTGTCCTATTTCTGAGGTTTTTGTGAAAATGATTGTATTTCGGAAGTAGCAGAGTTATTCTAAACTACTCTTTCAGCAAAAATTAAGATTAAGTTGAATTAAATTAGAAGCAGAGGAAATTAAACAAAAGTTTTCGATGAGCATTATCAAGAGGCATGGAAAAGGCAAGGTATAATAGATTAGGTGTGCAAATAATTCTACCTTCATCATTTTTTTGGGATTAATAATCTATAGGAATCGAAATTCTATAAAAACTGATGCATTTGACCGCATTTGAAAAACTCAATTTCTAATAAAAATTGTAATCCTTCCCCCTTGACATCTGAAATCCTGGTCAACGCTAAAGTGAAAAATTTTTAATTAGTGATGGATATGAGCGCATTTGGAGTTCTTTGAAATTGTGTACTTTAAAATTGTGATTTCAAAGTTAGGGTGTTATCATTTCGCCTCCCCCCCCCCCAAATTAAGACCATATAATTAGATACCAAAATTCAGTGAAAGGGGGTGGGGCTAGTGAAACAGAACTTATTCCAAGGGGCTTCACAGAATGTCGAAGGATTTTTATGGGATTTCGGTAGATATCAACTAAACCGAATTTCTAAATTTCTAATCGAAGAATTTTATAATAATTAAGGGTTTTCCCAGGATTTCAAACATTTGAATAGATTTAGAAATATTACATAAGATTTCAATAAATTTCAAAGATTCTATGCCATTTTGATAAATTTCCTTAAATTTAGGCATCTCAGAAGATTTCACAGGACGTTAAATATTTCAAGGGATTTCAAAAAGTACTATAAGATTTGATGTAATTTCACGGAACTTCATAATATTTTAATGAATAGCAAAGAATTTCTTCACAATAATTAAGGTATTTCTTAGAATTTCAAAGATTTCAGGAGATTTTCCTATTTTTCAATGTATTGTTAAAGATTTAAATTTATTTGAAAATTTTAGGATTTCGAAAGAGATTAAGCTATTTTATAAGACCTGTAAGGTTTTATGATATTCAGAAAGATTCCAAGGAATTTTTAAAGTATATTAATAGATTTTATCAGATTTTTCGAGGAGTTTAGTGATTCTAAGGGGTGTAAAAGGCTCCCAAAGTTTTTTAATAAATTTGCTATAATTCCAGGAAATTTCTTTATATTAATCATGTTTTACGGGTCTTATTTATATTAGTAATTCTTATTTTCGCTATACATATTTTTACAGTGGATGGTTATAATATGCATTAAATTTAATAAAACACTAATTAGCAGAATTAAAAAAAAATAACAAAAGTTTGTTTTATAGAAAATTCGCTTTATAGAGGCTCGTGTTATTGAATTGTTGCTATATATTGAATTTTAAACAAAAAAGACTAATTTACTCACAAGAAAGAGGAATTAACAACAAAATATATGAATCTTCTACCAAATAGTTGAACTTTCAATTTAAAAAAGATCAATTTCTAACCAAAAACAGAAGAGTGCAATTTTCAGATAAAAAGTTAATTCTTAACAAACAAAAAAAATTGCCCCATCTATTTTCAACAAAATTCTTGAGTTTTGAAGCCAAAAGGACGAATTATCTACAAAACGTTTAAATTTTCAACTCAAAATGTCATTTTTCACCAAAAAAGTTGATATTCTACCAAAAAGTTTATTTTTCATGAAAATAGTTTAATTTCTAACCAAGTAGTTAAATTTAAAGCAACAAAAAAAACTTAACAAAGAAGTTAATTTTCAACAAAATAGATTAAGTTTCTACCAAATTGGTTAATCCTCAACAAAACAAGGTTAATCTCGAAAGAAACGGTTGTATTTTCAACCAAAATGGATGCATTTAAAACAAGAAGATTAATTTTCGCCCAGAAAACACGAATTTAAGAAAAAACATGAATATTCCACTGGAAAAGATCAATTTGCAATAAAAAATACCAATTTTCAATCTTAAATGAAATAGTTGCATTGTTAGTAAAAAAATTTATTCTTACTCAAAAAAATCGAATTTTACACAAAATAGTTACATTTTCAACCAAATAGATCAATTTTCAACTAAAAGGATCAATCTTTGAAAAATGAATTTTCAACGAAAGAGTTCAATACAAAGGATAATTTTTCAACCCAGAAGATTAACTTTTTTTAATTCGTTAAGTTAGCAATTAGGAACTTAATTAATAATTTAATACACATGTGTAATACATATGTATCAAGAGCGTAGATGAATTTTACAGATATGAAAAATAAGACGCGTTACCAAAGACATCTATTTATATTTATTCTCTTTCACGTATCCTGTACGTGAAAAAATTTGATTCTCAGGATTAAAATTACTTTTTAAAAATAGTTTTTTATTTATTGGAAAAGTGTTTTTCCCCGAATTGAAACATTTGATAAAAAATTAAAAACTGCGATCTCCATGGGTGTGCATGAAAATATTTTTAAACTTAAAAGCCTTTGAGCATGTTCAAAGATCTTCCTTCGATTAAGAACAAAAGTCGTAATTTTAATTCAACTTTAATACACAATTACACATTTTATCCCCTTAATAGTTTCCTATTCTAGGTGTGATTTTCATTCAAATTATTATTGTATTTAGGAAATAGTAGATTTTTTCTCAATTATTCTTTTATCAAATTAAACTTAAATGAAATTAGAAGCATATTCAATTAGACAAATATTTTCGATGTGCCTTGACATGAGACGTGAATAAACCAAGGTGAAATAGATAAGGTAGTAGAATACTCCAATCATTTTTGGGTGAAAATGTATCTTTCCAAATTGAAAATTAGAAAATTTGGTTAAAAATGTATTTTGAAAATAAACCATTTTTGGTACAAAATTAATCTTCCCTGTTTGGAATTTCAATATTTTCGTTGAAAATCGGATTGAAAAAATGTTTAATGGATTGGTTTTCGAAATTTGAATTTTTCAGAAAAACATTTTTTTTATGATAGCTTTACTCTGTGAACCATATCTCGAGTTAGAAGCGACCAATCTTATCTCAAAGGGGGTCAAGGTAAAGATCATTGAATCTGCAATGAATATTAGTGCCATAATACCTAATCAATTTGGTAGTTGCGGTGCTATGAACCGAATTATTTAAAAAGGTCATTGTTTCAGACGAAAATAAATGTACAAAATTTCAAAAACCAATACACAAAAATTTGTTTTACTGCAATTTTTAAGTTTAGCAGGCCAACAGGCATTGGGAAAATATAGCCTCACTAACTGTACACAATAAAATTTTTAATATGTAGACCAGTGTAGCAGATTGAATTTCTGCTAGACGTTCTTCTAAGATGGAACATCTGTGGACCTATTTTTTTTCTTTTTTTTAGTAAAATCTTTTCATACATCAGATCTTACAACACCACAATCCCCTCCATTTCAACTCTCCA
>UWNZ010029867.1:0-11232 GCA_900474215.1 Andricus inflator
AAACCAGCTAATATCACTGATTAAACCAATAAACCTCACTGATTAGACCAGTGAATCCCACTGATTAGACCAGTGAATCTCACTTATTAGACCAGTGACAGAATTCCACTGAGTGAACCAGTGAAATCTCACTGATTAAACCAGCTAATATCACTGATTAAATCAATAAATCTCACTGATTAAATCAGTAAGTCTCACTGATTAAACCAATGAATCTCACTTATTAGACCAGTGACGGCATTCCACTGAGTGAACCAGTGAAATTTCACTGATTGTCAGTGACACTTCTGGTTGTTTCAAGCAGTGTGATTTCACTGGTTCATTTTAAGAGAGTGCACAAGAAATTTTTCTCAGTTTGACTTTTTTGCTGGCATTAGTATACTTTACTGCCTCGGGTCTGCTCACGAATTCCCGCTATTTTTTAAGGTGCACAAAATTTCCGGATTTCCCTGGTCTATAGACACCCTGAAAATTATTATCTTTCATGAATTTTTAATTGAGATATTCAAGAATTTTAAAATGTTTACAATTCATATTTTCCTCCACAATCTTCTGTTTCAGGGCGTCGAACTCTACTCATATCACAAAGCGAAGGGCTTACACTTACTGAATGTAATAAATAAAAATTACTACTCTCGAAAAGATTCATACTGGGCACATTCAGCACTTTCTAACGATGGAAAACACGTCGCTCTAGTATCTTTGCGGTAATTCCACTTCCATCCATAAACTGAAAAACAGAGTTTTATTTACCATTATTATCAATATCTTTAACTGTTCGATTTAAAATAGTTTGGGTGTTATTTCTTTCTCTTCAATGTTTCTCCGTTTTTTTTTTAGGAGAATATTTCTGATTGAACACAGAAGTATAGGAGAGCCTTGGATTGTTGAATGGAGCATTGACATCAATCAACTTTCCGAACCACCTGTTGTTACTGGCAATAAACTTGCTCTTCACATTAATAAGGTATGATTTCAGCGTTGCCCAAACTAGAAAAAAATATTTTTAATTTTTAATTGTTAATATAAAATCTTTTCCTTACTGATACTTCAGCTGAAACTAAACCTTTCTTTCGTCTCCACACAGTGCTGTTTAAAGTAGGGGAAACCTCAGTACAGTGGATAATCATTAATTAGGAGAACAAATAAAAGAAAAATAATTATTCTTAATTTTAATTTATGAATACGCATAGTGTCATAACTATTAATTAAAATAAACCAATTATTTTACATGTATTAGTATTTTAAATTAATTATTATCCACTCTAGAGAGGTTTCCCCTACTAGAATTTTTATTTTCCAGATCCAAATCGAATCGCTCATAAAAATTAATTGAATATTAACAGGGTTTGCAGTGGAGATCTATGATAAAACTCCAGTACATTTCCCGCAGGCTTTTTGAAAATTCCAGTACACATCTGATTAAAAAATTTATGTTTTATTAATCAATTAATGAATTACATGTCAACCTATTATGTTTCTAAAAAAATAGGATTGATAATAGAGTGGTCCAATTTTTTTTCTCTAATTTTCATGCATATCGGTTCCAAATTTGTTCAAATCCACAAAAAAATAAATGCGTTTTTTCTTCTTTTAATGATATTTAGGGGTCCCGCAAGCCCCATGAAGTTTAACACGTATTCCCCATAAGAAAAAAAGACGCTTTTGTAAAATTTACTCAGAATCGTCAATATTAGGTGAATCGAGTTGAAACTTAACAGTTCTCTTCACAGTTAACTGTAGAATAGGAATAAAAAGTTACTTTTTAAATATTACCCCCATAAGTCTGTTTTATAGGGTCCCAAAAAAATACCATAAGTGAAAAATTGGATTTTACGAGTTTTTGGCGCTAATTATGATTTTTTAAAGATTTTTTTAAAATACTAATTGTTTCCAACATATAGAATAATACTTTATACTGATAATTGAATGTTTACACAAATTGTTTAAATAACTTACTATTGTTTTTAACAATTATCACTTAGAATAGTTAGAAAGTCGAGGTTTTTTCCGAATTTTCAACTTTTCAGTTAGAACGAGAAAATTATCAAATGAATTTTACATAAATAATTGTTTAGATCATTTATTATTATTTATAATAATAATCTCTCAGAATAATGCTAGAAAATTGCAGTTTTTTCTAAACTTTTCGACTTTTTGTCCACTTTTAAATCAGAGTGAGATAATAATTAATTAAAGTTGATAAACATAATTGTTTGAACAAATTATATTTTTAACAATATTGTATTTGAATAATGCTATAAAGCTGCAGGTTTTTCTGAAATATTCCATTTCTTGTCCACTTTTCGCTTAAAGCGAGGTAATAATTTAATTTAACAAATTCAAGGAAAATTGACATTTACTAATTTATTATTATTGACGTTTATTTATTATGTGTCCATAAATAAAAAGCCAAAGCAAAGTTAAAAATTTCAGAAAAAACTGCAACTTTCTAGCAATTATCTAAGAAAAGATAGTTATTAACAAAAATAATTTGTTTGAACAATTATGTTTATCAACTTGAATTAACTATCACCTCACTCTGATAAGTGGACAAATGTGAAAAACTTTAGAAAAAAAGCGTAACTTTCTAGCATAATTCTGATATTATAAATAATAAGAAATGATTTAAGCAGTTATTTCTGTCAAATTCAATTGAATATTGCCTTGCTCCAACAGAAAAGTTAAAAATAAGTTGAAAATTCCGGAAAAAACCGCGACTTTCTCTCTTCCAAGAGAAAATCGCTAGAAACAATAATAAATTGCTCAAAAAATTTATGTAAACATCTAATTATCAGTAGAAAGTAGTATTTCATGTATTAGAAAAAAATTGTGTAAAAAAAATGATAATTAGCGCCAAAAACTCGCAAAACCTAATTTATCACTTATGGGGTTTTCTGGCGACCCTTTAAAACAGACTTACGGGGATGATTGTGAAGAGGAATGTTGAGTTTGAACTCGAATCACCTTATACTGACGATTCTGAATAAAATGTACAAAAACTCCATGGGGCTACCGGAACCTCCAAGTACAATTAAAAAAAAACGCATTAATTTTTTTGTAGATTTGAACAAATTTCGGGACGGCAAGCATGAAAATGTGAAGAAAAAAATTTCCGCCACCCTACTTGATAATGTACTTAAAATGGGTATACGTTTGTTACATAATTATACATTCACCATTTTAGTTGAAAACTTGCTTCTACGGTTGAAAATTTAACTATTTTGTTGAAAATTCGTTCTTTTTTTGGGTGAAAATTAATTGTTTTAAATGAAAATTTAACTATTGCATTTTTTGTTAAGAATTGATCTTTTTAATTTGAAAATTCAACTGTTTATTCGAAATTTCATATATTTTGTTGAAAATTCGTCTTCATTGGTAGAAAATAAATTATCTTGGCTGAAAATTCTTCTTTTTGGTAAAAAAAAAAAATGATATTTTGGCGGAAAAATTGGTTAAAAATTCATTCTTCAGGTTAATGATTAATATTTTTTGTTGAAAATTCTTCTGTTTGATGGAAGATTGAACAATTTGGTTAAAAATGTATGTTTTTTAGTTTAAAATTTCAACTTTTTGATTGAAAATTAATTTATTTTGTTGAAATATCGTCCTTTCTTAGTACAAAACTAATGTTCTTGGTCGAATTTTTTTTAATTCACCTACTTGGTTGAAAGTTGAACTACTTGGTTAAAAATTCATTCTTCTGTTTAATGAATTCTCACTTTAGTTAAAAATTTATGTTTGATTGAAAATTTAACTTTTTGAAAACTCGCTTCTTTGTTGTCAGAAATTAACCTTTTTTGGTTGAAAATTCTTGTATTTTGTTGAAAATTTGTATTTTGTTGAAAATGTGTCTTTTTGGTAAAAAATTGATCTTCTTGGTGGAAAATTCATCGTTTTTGGTTGAAAATTGACCTTTTCCAGATGGAGATTCAAAAGATTAGATCATTTAAACTGACTGATTTTATCACTGAGTCAAATTGACTAATTTGTCAGTCGTTGAATCCGCATTATTTGAATCAATCAAAATTGACTTCGAAGCACTCACTTTTGACTGATTCAAATTTAGAGTGTGGATAAACTCAAGATTGAGAATTTTTAAATTGTACTGTTTCTCTATTTTTCAATCCATGTATTTTATCAGTCAAAGTTCTGAGGTATTCTAAAGTATTTAAAGCAAGCTAAAAAAAATTTTTTTTTTTAACTGAAAATTACTTTAATATGGAACACTGGCTTCTGAGGTATTTAAAATAATTTTTTTTTTTAATGACTGCGTAAAACGCGTTTTTTTCGTTTTTGATTCCTTGTACTTGTCAATTTTTGAAAAGGTATTTTGATAAAGAGATGATCCTTAGATGTCCAAAATATCTTTTTAAGCTTAGCTATATATTTTTTCAATTACACACGTCTCTGCGGTATTTTAAAAATTTGCTGCATTTACATTTTTATTTATAAAAAAAAATCTTTGGGAAGATTGTTCTGGACTCCCGAAACAATAAAAAAAGTTAGTAACTATAAAATCCCTTTCTAATTATGAAGCTTATGTTTTGTCTCGTCTCTTAACCGTTTGATTTCCCAAGCCATTTTGTACTCTTTTTGTAGAAAATTTAGTAAAATGCGGCGATCTAAAAAAAAAAGTACAATTTCCGCTTTTCCCAAACGCTGGACGCCCTCATTAACCAATATCTAATTTTTTATAAGGTACATGATAAAAACCCTTTAAGTTTCGAAAGACTGTCAGAACTGGAAGAAAACGCGTTTTACTTTATGAATAGAGAATCTTTCATTTGTGTAAATAATTTTTAAAAACTTCAATTCTATATAATTATCTTTCAAGACAAATGATCAAAGTTCAGTATTAATAATATTTTATCGAAAAAATTTACACTTTACCTACAATCATTTCTTAAAGAATAATAGCTTATCTACAAATTAAAGAGTAAGTTTCTATAATGGAAGTAATAACAAAATAAAAAATTAGTTGTTGCCATAAAGTTGAGAAATCTGAACAAGTCGATTTTTTACATAACAATTTTTTCAAAATTGCGTTGGCATCTTAGAAATGTTATCTGAAGGGTGGCAGTACAGAACTTAGATAACTAACATTTTTATCGTAAACTGGTTCATTGCATTAAAAATTCTTAAAAAATCAAATACGCATTGTGATAAACGAATTTTTTTTCAAAATCTCATTTTTTTTTAAATGAAATTTTAGTTAATTTTTCTCAACCGCTTATCATCATAGCGCGATCTTAAATTTTGACTTTCTTGGAACAGAATCATTTTTTTTTTTTTATCAAACCTTTTTTAAGCTTATTTAGCATCCCCAAACCTTGGGTGCAAGATTTGATTTTTGCAAAAAATTGAAAATTCGATTTTTAATTGCTATCCAAAGCCGATTCTGAAAACCAATGAAATTTTAATCTTAAAATTCTCTGTCGATATTCTCGGAATTGACTAATTTTTTTACATCAAATTTTGTTTACGCTTACTAAGATACTTAATATCTCTTTTTATTTTAACTGAAAATTGAATAGAAACTGGATAACTTTTTTGGCCTCAATTCTGCAATACTTCAGCTTGGGAATGGACTTTTGTTTTATCTTAAGTAGTGAATTTGATTTTACAGAATGCTTTTTCGCTCCCCTGAAAAATTCCCATCTCCTTGGTTATCTAGTTCTGTACTGCCACCTTTCATTTATCCCAAGAGGATAAAAATACAAAATGAAACGATGAATAATCATAATTTGTGGAGAATTGATTTCTTTTAACTTATCTTCAGAGTTTCACTATTTTTTTAAACAGTATTTACAATATTCATAACTCATAACTCCTTATAAAGTAAAATGGTGCAGAAATATCGGCCATTATTTATCAGCATCACGAAAGAACAATTACTTTATGGCCGGATTACCAATTTTATCGGAACAGAATATACAAATTTGAGGCGCAGACTGTTCAAATAATTTTTAAACCCCTAATTCTCAATTTTTTCAAGATCTTCACATTTTTCAACTGAAAGCTAAAACAGAACCGTGTCTCAAAATGCTCATCTTTTTGGCAACAACTCGGAAATGACAAAAGTAAAATAAAACAAAACAAAAAAACGCCAGCCAAATCGGAACAGAACATTAATTTTTCTCGACTTGTCGCTGTTTCCAGGACGAGAAGCTGTCGTCCGTAGTCGACTGGTACTTGGAAAGTAAGGAAGACGCAGTGTTGGAGTGGCTCTGTCGCAAAATAAACATCGCAATGATCCTAAACATGGAGAGCAGTACTTGTCCTCGAGATGATGCATAAAATGTTAAAACTCAACTATGTCAGATTGATGTATATTTCAACTAATTCTCTACAATAAATCTTATTAAGAGACGATGCAAAGGAGAGACGATAATCTTCCTACAATTGCGTAATTTATTCGCTTTTTCCGAAGTTAGATTGCAGATCACTGGATAAAGTACGTCTAGTTTATTTCATAATTTATTTACAAAAAGTCTTAGTAAATTACACTTACAGGCATCTCCACTCGAACTAAAGTAAATAATTTAAGAGCTACACGTATTAAGATGTCTATAGAGTAGGATATTTTGGGGTTGGGGGAGAAGTCGGGTTCAGGGAAGTGCTCTTGTCATCCTTAGTTTATACTTCTTGAGAAGCTTAAAAATTCTTCGACTAGAGTCGAATATAAGGACCGTCCGTTAAATCTTTTTACTATAGTCAAGGTAAATCGACGAACGTACGTTCTCGAGCGGATTTCCTTTTCCTTTCTTTTTTTTTACAAAGTAGCGTCGTTTGTACAATCGATGATAAATTCATGTCCACGGGAGTCCCTCAAATCAACTTGAATTATATAATTCATGCTCGAGCGCTTCGCTAGTCTCGGAAATTTAATTAGTCCACTTTTTACACATCGAGACGCTCCCTCATCTTCTATCATCGCAATTATCCACTTTGCTCGTATTTAGCGCACGAGCGGGTTTAAAAAATCGCCTTTTTTTCTTTTAAATAAAATAAAATATATGCATATGTATAAAGAACGGAAGGATTTCATTCTTGCTAAAGTGCACGCGAATGACTACTCGTTAGTTCGCTTAAGCTAGTGTCTGGTAGACCCTGTCCCCCTTCCCCGTTCCACCGCCATCAAAACATTTTTCACGCACACCCAAGTGTCCGTCCCCTCCCCACCCCCTCCCGGCCGAGCAACAACGTACGTATCACACGTATCAAATTTTCATCTTTAAAAATCGTATTCTCCTCAGGCTCTCCCTTTCTTCGTTCACACTTTCATCTTTCATAAAATCTCTTTCTTTCCTTGTTTTCTTCCTCACGCTCGTTTCTTTCACTCGTTTTGCTAATTCTCATTTGCTCTGGAAACATTTGCTCGTATTCTCGATTCGCTTCTAGTTCTGTCTGTGCTTCTAAAGTCGGGACTTCCGTGGATGCCTAATCCACGCACAATCGGTGCCACATTTCGGCGGCACAAACCGAATAAGATTCAATGGAAGTGTGTGTTATCTACAAAATACCTTAATTACTCGCTAATTACAGCACAAAAACATGCAAATATAAAAATTTGCATTATATTATCATATTTATATATATAATCGTCACCCACGATACAACACGTCGCACCACGCGTCGAGTTGATTTTATTGGTGGCTTCTTTTATATATTATTATGCAGCTGCTGTCTTCCACGGAGTCGTCACACACACTCTCGCTCTCTCCCTTTCTCTCTTTTTTCCCTATCTTCCATTCAACTTTTTAGCTATCTCCCTTTCTCCCTTCTCCCTTTCGTATATTTCTCGACTATTGAATATCTTACACTACCGATATTATTCCAATTCACGATTGAAAGGTATACCAATGGCGCTAACCACACTGCGCTAACACCGATAATTAGCATTTTCTTATACTTGTTTAATATAAAACTACAACCGTGCCACCGTTTCATGTTCCTCGGTACCGAGTCGTTTCCTACAAACAACAAACACCACGCTCGAGTTACGACGCGCTCCTCGAGCACTGGAACAGCACCCGCGCCACTATCGCCGCCACCTGCTGGTCAAGGATTTGGCTCATCACAAGTGCCAGCAGGCGCGACTCATGCTGCAATATCAATGTCCGGTTGTCGGGGTGCCTCGCCAAATTCAGCAGGGTTCCCGCCGCACGCCGCAACATATCCAGACTCGTTCCCATTGACTCCGGATTCTCTCGAAGTGCCGGAAGTCCATGTTGATTGGCCACTTGGAGTGCGCTGCTCTCCGCCTGCTCGATGAAGGCGACCAGGAGCGCAACGCAAGGGGTCTGCAGAGCGATTGTACGCGCCACACCGCTGTCGGCCGCTGAGAGGAAGTGCAGAAGGTTTACGCCAAACTCTCGGAGAACTTGTTCTTCACTCCGGCACAGGAGTCGCGTCAACACTAAACAGAGTCTCTGGAGTCTGGAGTAGGGTGGCGTGGCCACAACAAGGTCGACGTTGCTTTCCGTCACACAAAGTTTACAAAGCGCTTCAAGTGCGAGCCTCTGCGGTGAGAGGGATGAGTTGAGGCTGACGGTTGGGAAGGGATCCTGGCCATGAGCAGCTGGACACACTGCCCAGTGCAAAAGACCGTCCAACACCGGCCGCGAAATCTCCTCGGGATGCTGGCTAAGATCTAGGTGGCCTGCAATGTTGGCTGACATTACAAGGACATTTTCTCTAATGTGATGTAGGAAGGTCCACCACCATTCGCTCTCCCCTTGGAGACTGCTACAAGAGTCGGCAAAGTCTGCGTCTTCTTCCCGGTCGTAGTTTCGAGTTTTTAACGTCCGCACCGGGTGCTCGTGATGTAGAAGTAACAGTTTCCCGAGAAGACTGAGGAAGGTGACATTCTTGGCAAATTCGGTCTCGTTACCGGGGATGAAGGTTAAGTTCCTGAGGATCGTGGAGAGGCAGACACATCGTTGCGCGAGGCTGTTCTGGGTTTCGGTGACGAGGTAGAGGCTGGCCTCATCCCTCGAGTAGCTCTCGTCCTCGTAGTCGCTCAATCGTCTCCTCTTGAGCGTCCCGGCTGGGTCTTTGATCTGCAATCTTGGTCCCTCCCTGTCCTCACTAGAAGATGCCTCATCCTCGGGTTCCACCTTTACCTCCCTCTTTTCTGAGTCGAGAGTGCTCGTAGAATCGCTCAGACCGTTCTGATTCGGTAGGGATTCCTCGTCATCTTTGGGCAGGTCGGCAAAGTGCTCGCCCACGTTGTTGTTCGCTTTCGAGTCCACCTCGCACTCTTTCCTGGAACTGTCGTTCTTCTTCTCGAAGAGCTCTCGCGTTAGGTCATTCATCTCAACGGGTTCTTTCTTGATCCTGGAGAGAACGTCACTGATGGACTTGGTCTTCTTCTTCTTCTCTTGTTTGCGCTCGCTGGTGTCCTTGGGCTTGTTGTCGCAGACTTCGTCAGGTTTCCTGACAGAGTCGGAATTTTCGGGAAGGGACTCGGAGATTTTAATCTCGTCTTTTGAGTCTACGCTTTCTACTTCTTTTTGTAGAAGGGGAGGCTTCTCGTCCCTCAGGTGACGCGCAAAGGGCACAGTACCAGTTTCAGATTGAAAACAGGTCACTATGTACTTGGTGGTGTTACTGTCTACTTGCCAAGGTTCCGTGTCCGCCTCACAATCCAGATGGTCCCACGGCCTTCGACTGTCCAAAACGAAGATGTCGTCGTCTCTGGGAACCATTTTAACTGGACGACCGCGTCTTGAGAGGAAGGTGTAGTTTGAGCAAGACAGTAACTTGGTACGATCCTCGGGGTCTATGGGCCGTGTTACCGCTCCGAGATCAACTTCGGGCCCGTCCGTTCCTTGACCCCAATATCGCTCCTCTTCCGCCGTCGAAGACTCGAACATGTCGGAGAGCGAGCGCGAAAAGTGCTCTAATAAAACGTCTAGCATTCCCGGTAGGTGTGTCAGTCCAAAGTAACTCACCTGGAAAAAATAGAGTTTTAGTAAAGTATCTTCATTTGCTGATTGAGCAAATCAATGCTTATTATATTTTTATTTCTCAAACATGTCACGCTATAATGATCAAATACGAAAAATTCCCACCGAATTATTTTAAAGGAAATGAAAGTCCACGTATTTTACAGGATTGATTTAAAAATTAGAACTTTTATTAGTTTTCTCTCTAAATCCGAAAGAAGTTCCGTTTTGACAAAGTTATGAGTACTTGAACTCCTAAAACTAATGACGTAGATCAATATAAAAAAGATGCCGAACATTTTTTTAATGTATTATTATTTTTAAAACTAATGCAGGTATTTAACTTTTTGTTCTTTATTCAAAAGGAACAAAACCATTCCTCTTAAAAAGACCTACAAAATAGTCTGTTGACGCTTCTTTATATCTCGCTAATTTAACAAATTTTGTAATCAAATGTGAATAATACAGGACAAAATTGTATTTTTGTGAAAATAATACGATTTTATGTCATTCTATTGTTAATATCTTCTTTTGAAACAATAATTAAAACAAAACAATATTAGACAATGGGTATAAGTTAAAAACTTGTTTTTGATTACCATCAAAAACAAATTTTCAGGGAAAAAATGTAAGTAATTGTTTTTTTACGACGGCATGGAAATTATTATTTTTGAAGAAAATACTATTTTAATCGGTTTTGTCTATATTTTATTAAAAATCTGGAACATAAAGCGTTAGAAATAAGTGTCATAAGACTCGTTTTTAGAAACCTAAAGTACAAATTGAGAACAGAAAATTGCTAGAGTTTTTGAATAAATTGTCTTTCAACATTTGCAGAAAAATCCTCACCATTTTGTCCATTTTGAAATATTTTTTCGATTTTTCCGCCGAATTTAGATGCAACAGGAAAAAATTAAATTCCTGTATTAGTTTAAGTAATACCCCACTTTAAAGGTCGACAACTCTTTTTAGTCTGCGTATTCTGCTTTATAAAATTTAAATTTCAAAAAACAACATAATTCGTCGGCGACTGATTCTGCGACACTAGCACGAACCGCGAATTGAATTAAAATAGATACGGTCTTACAGGTTTTGCAAATTAAAATTGTAAATAAAATCTTACTTTGTCAACTGAAAAAGGTAAAAAAAGTGACAAATTTCAGAAATAGGTGAAAAAGGTGACAAATTTCCGAAATTGGTGAAAATTTTAAAATAGGTGAACAAATGACAACCTGTGATGACTGAAATATTCAATCTCAATTGCTTTCGAGGGGTTGAT
>UWNZ010029945.1:3333-16496 GCA_900474215.1 Andricus inflator
AAACAAATAATTAGGTAAAACTAGCAGCTGCTGCATATTCGTTGTTCGAATGCATTATTTATACTGATTTTATCATCAAATCATCTCAAAGATAATAGTTTGATGGAAAATATTGCTATTAAATAACAATCGATATAGTTGTACACAATTCTTATAACCAAATTCATTTATTTCGTCTTTTTGAGAATAGAACATTTTTGTTTTACGTGGGATCTTCTTTTCATCTAAATAATAATATCAATATAGAAAAAATTACCAACCAAATACTATTATAATTGTTATAAACAATTTTTATAAGTCCGACAGAAATAGTTACTTTCAAGAACAAATTCACTTATTAACTTTCACATTAATGCGAAGAGTTAAAAAAAAGTAGATTTTTCCTTTTTTTTTTATCTTCGTGGAAATAATTTTTTTATGGATTTTTCGTTTTGAAAGTACATTTTTGCGTTAAAATTCTCGGCAAGATAATGCTCGAATATATGAATTTTGCATCGTTTTTTTAAATTAATTTTATAATCAAGTTATATGAACAAATATTTAGAGTTATCATCTGAAGGCAGAAAAAATCTATTTTTCTCTGAATTTTCGTCAAATTATGTCATAAGTGGAAAAAGTATTACCCAGTCACACATGTAATTTTTTTAAGATATTCCAATTTTCAGGGGAAAAAGCACGTAATTATATTTCTTATTTTTAGTCAGATATGGACAATTCACAAATTCCAAAAGAACAGCGCTACACTGCAACATATACGCAGCCATTAAATATAACATTCTCGTGTAAAAATTCATGAATATCCCTTTTTCCTTTTCCAGCTCCACTAATAAAATTTGCAAGATTTTCACTATTCGTTCTAAAAATCTAAAAAAGTATTCACTGTTTTTAATTACATTACGCGGAATTCTTGTCCATAAACGGCTTATACTATAAAATGTGCAACATTGCGTCAAAAAAATTTTATTTCTCAAAGTAGACAGAATTTTTATCCTTCTTTCAGGGGTTGTTTGTGAGTTCGAACACATACACAGTGAAAATGTTCTGATTTAGTAATCCTATGATTGGAATCGCGTTAGATTGGTTTATGTATCGCACAGCAAATGTAAATTGCTGTCAGGAGCACGTAGGATATTCCGTGATCAATAAAGATAGTCCAGATTTTACGCACGCTTTCGCGAGGAAAATAATTTAATGGGTTTACTTTAAAGATTATTTTGATTTTACAAAAATTTTCTAAATAAAAATTGAATTTATGTGTCAGAAATTTGTTTAAAGGAATTGCCTGTATTTGAAAAGCCTGGTAATTTTTGATATTGTGTGTTGGGAACATGAGGGTGGTTCTTAGTTATACTTGATGGAAAAATTTTAAATATTTTTTGCTCTCATCCACTGATTTTGTTCGTATACCCAAAAAAAACTGTTCTCGTTCGAGTTATTCAAATTATATTAACCATTGCCTGAAAGATCACGAATTCTTCCATCGATTTATGGTAGTTGTGCCAAGAATCAGGCTGAATTTGGATAAATCATGAGTTTTTTCGGGAAAAATATTTCCCAAAAATTCTGCTGTTACCAATTTTGAAAATACGAAAATAATCATTAAATCAAATCATTTTTTAAAAATATTTTTCTTTTAAAAAAATTGTTTGAACGATGGCAGCCATATAAAAATTTATACTCAACATTACAAACAGTAGGATTGTAGAACATGTTTCCCCAAACGAGTAAGCCATCATTTACTAAAATTCAACCATTTTTTTTAAATTGATAAGAAGCGACAGTAAGAAAGTTTAAAATTTGACTTTTCAAATATTTTAAAATGATCCGATTAATTTTAATTTTTTTTTAAATTGGTATTTTTAGGTACACTGCGATATGAATGTATTCTCTAGACCATATGAGTTCTTTATTCCATAATTACAGCATAAGAATTTGTTTAACAATAATTTCCCATTTATATAAATAACACCTATTTCTAAGCAAAAATACAAAAGTAACCTGAACATTTTCAAAATCTTCTTAAAGAAAAGAAGTTTCTTTGAATCAAAGAAATTTTTCTTTGACTGTTTGCCAATGAATATGTTTCTTTGATTCAAAGAAATTTTTTCTGAATCAAAGAATCTTTTTTTAAGAAATGTTTATTGTCTCTTATGTTAATTAAAATTTGATAAAACATTGAAATTTGCACTATTTTTATAATATCTTCTTAGAAAATACTCAAAATGGTTTCATCTTTTGCTCATTTTATACAGAATTTTATACAAAAACATTTAATTTTTAAACAAATATAAATTGTTGGAATAATTGTATATTAGTTAGAAAGTCACTGAGTATTGCAGCAATAAAAAATCAAGGTGAATTTCAAAGTTCTTCACTGATTTCAGTAAATTTGGAGTTTATTTAGAAAATTTCAAAGGAGTTTCGAAGAATTTGATAGATTCCTAAAAATTCAAAATAATTTTAAAATACTTCAGGGTGAATTAAGAAAAAAATGACTGAAAAAAATTTTGTCATTTATTTAATTGAGTACAATTGAGTGAATTTAAAATAATTCAACAAAAGTTCCAGATTTAAAAAGGTCTAACTGAATTGATTAAAATAAAAGTGAACATGGTTTAAGGCGAATTTAACAGAATCTAGATGAATTGAAGGCAAAATAAAAAAAGATTTAATTTATTGAATTCATTAAATTTGAAATAAGTTAAGAAAAATTCAAGTCAATTAATTAAATATGGACTGTGGTGAGAAAAATTCAAGCGAATTAAAAAAGTTCAATAAAATGCCTAAGAATTCAAGGTGGGTTTGAAAGGTTTCAAGCGACATAAAAAAAATTAGGGTAAATTAACAAAATTCAATAGAATTACAATGAATTCAAAAAAATTCAGAACACATTATTAAAAGTTCAAGTGAACAAAAAAGAAGGTTGTAAAATAAAAAAAAATAAAAATTCATCGTATTCAGATAAATAGATAATAGATCCACTCAATGCAGTAAATTCCAACGGAATTCTAATGAATTTATGATAAACCTAAAAGAATTTAAAGAAATTCTAAAAAGTTCAGAAATCCTTGTGTTCTCTGTTTAAATTCTTTGAGAGAAGTGACTCTAGTGATCTTCTTTTAAAAAATGATTGTAGTGACTTTCTTTTTAAAGCGACTAAAAACTGATTTAAGACAAAAAATTGATTTTTTTGGAATACTAAACTTTATGATTATTATCCTAGTCTTGTTATAAGTTTGAAAATTATGTTTTAAGGCAATGATGTTTTGCTATCAAACTGACGCAAAAGTAAAAAGATAATAAAATCGACAATTTACATTTCTGAAAATTCTAGGTACTACATCAATTAATTTCTTGTGTAACTCCAAAGTTACGTAATGTTAAATTGTAAGTAAGTCTAACGCATTCCAGATTAGGTATTATCCATATATTTTTACAGATAAGATTGTATGAACGTTCTGCAATTTACCGCGCAACAGAACGTAATCAGTCTTTAGTCCAGGTACGATAATAATGTTTACTGCAAGAAATAGTTTTAAAACAGTTTTGAAATTCAATTGGAATCTTAAATTTAACGGCAAGGAACTGCAAAAAACAAGAAGAATAAAAATAAATTGCCGTATTTGAGAGATAATAATGAATATGAGAAAGTGCCTCTTGAAGATTTATCATCAAAAGTGGAGAGTGTCCCCCATAAAGTTGGGAACTCTTGGATATAGTACGCACTGCTGCCAGATACTACGCAGCTACTGCCAGTGGTAATTATTATTTTTATTGTTTTTATTAGCATGTGAAATCTATGAGGATAAGCAATTGTTTAATTAACTTGTTGATGTTGAAGTGACCTATAATTCTATAATCAAGATCACGCATGAATAAATATTGACTTACGAATTTGTTTACAGTGTGTATTTTGGGAATGGCATTTGGAACAATGAATAGTTGGACCTCTCCTGTCCTGCCATTTATACGTATTAATGAATCTAAAATTCCAATAACTAACATTGAGAGTTCAGCGATTGTTACAATTAAAGATGTTGGATCATTAATCATAGACGTAATGTTTCTATTTCTCTTGGGTTGAAATGGTCGAAAATATGGATTTTTATGCACGCCTCACCTCACCCACTTTCATGGTTAATGATTATCTCCGTGAACAACGTCTCCATGTTATACGCATCACGCATAATTGGTGGGTTTACCTCTGATTTGTATTTCTGTTTAAGCACAATGTATTTAGAAGAAATCGCTGACAAAGAGATTCGAGTCATGTTACTTACTGGACTAAAAATTTTCCTCAATTTGGGTAACGTGTACGTAAAAACAGCTGGAGCATTTCTTTCTTAAAAGACGATGAACACAATGATGCTTGTCGTACCAGTCAAAAAAACCAAAAGTGGGTATTTCGAGAACTATTCTACATAAAAGCAAATAGAAGAAGCCTCTATATCATATCGAGAGCCTGGACGACGCAACATCTATCCGAGGTGATATCCATTGATGCTTTCACTCAGGATATTTTTAAAGAAACTGAAATGTCGCTATCACCGGAAATCCATGCAATGATAATTGCAGTCATCAGCGTACTAATGACTATTGTATCTACATTTATTATCCAATGTGTAGGCAGAAGAATTTTCTTACGGTTACCTGGCTTATTTAGTGCTCTAGGTCTAGCAATCGTAGGATTATACTTTTTCTTAAAAATTACTTCAGGTCAGATGTTGCATCAATTACTTGGTTACCCCTTTTAGAACTAATTGCTTATGAAGCTACCTTCGTCTTAAGAGTTTCTTACATTCCCATTCTTCTCATGAGTGAAATGTTTGCTCTCAATACCAAAATCCAAGATAAAAACGTTAACTTCTATTATAACTAGTGTAGCTGCATTTTTCATAAAAGACACATTAGAGTGGATCAACAATATAGCGAATATTTATACAACTATTTGGACTAATGCAATCTGTTCTATTGTTGGATCTCTTATCTTTTTTTCGACTGCTTGAAACGAGATAAAAAAGAAACACAAAGAAGGATCATACATATAAAGAATCTAAGAGTCTCTTTCAGTTGTAAGCTTCGGTTCCATAACATAATTCAATAAATCATTCCTGAAGAACTTTCCTTTTTATAACTTGAAATAGTTTAGCCCAATCAATTATAGCCACTTATCCAAGTGGCAATGTTCTATTTCGGTCCATAGATAAATCTCTGTGACTTGGACATTTTGCGAAGACGGTTGAGTTGTCATAGTATAGTCACATAATTTCTAATATTATTGCACGAAAAATCTGGATCGAAATATGCGTACTATGCTCTTAGTTAAACCGAGGAAATACAGATCCTTATATCTTGTCTCTTATCGATGTTTCCACAAATTAAAATATATTTAGATATTGTGTTATGAAGTGTTTTTATTTCTTCTACCAAGTATTTTCTAGCTCATTTTATATTAACACGAAGGAACTATAAAGATCATAAACCATAACAGTTTTGTGAGATATAAGACTACGTTCAGAGCTATATAAGTTTTCTTGAAATTATGAGAGAATCATAAAAAATCCGAAGTATCATGGGAGTTTCTAGAAGAGGGCAGCGTCAATAAGGTCAAGAATCCATTCTTGAAAAGCTCGTATAAAAGCACATGACGGACATAAATCTTGTGAATTTCATTGACTGGGGTCGATAATAATCCTGCAGTCATATCTTTCTATTTCCCAAAAAGTATCAATTGTCCAACCAAGAAGGATTCCAAAAGTTCCATAACTGTCAGTTCCATTCAAGTGGTTTTTGTAAGAAGGAGTGTCATTAAACATATTTGTGTATTTAACAAACCATTTTTATTAATGAAAAACCGATACTGAAAAGTTTTTTTATTTTCAAAGAGCGTCGGGTGCCGAACTCGTCATGTAACTCCATAATATGTTGTAAGTGAGCTGTCAGAAAGTTGAAAAATTATTCTTTTTCAACGACTATGAATTTCAATTCATTCAAACATAATATTCGAACTTTGTTTTTTTTTGGACCAACCTAATGATTATACTTGCGATTAGGTCATGAAACAATGATCACTTATTACTCTTAATGATTAATGCATCAGGCCCAATTATTATTCACGCGTGTCGTGGATAATTATAAGGAATTAAATAAATCATTTGTCTTAAAGTTACACTTTTTGGAATATAATTATCAGATATATTATCAGGGTGTCCACTCAACGGGAAAACGTGAAAATGTCAGAAACTTGTGTTGGGCAGGGAAAAGTCAGGCAGCTTTTTCGAGTGTGCTTAACTTTGTTTTAAAACTTGTAATATTAAATTAAATGACGATGTTTTTTTCATTTTTGTAAGAGTAAATTTATGGTAATATGGAAAACATCCTTGAATTTTCAGGAAATTCAGAATTTGAACAGACTCCCTGAAAAGGTTATAAATAAGATTATAGGATAAACTTAATTTGTACTTAATAGCTTATTAATTCGAGTTTAGATTTCTATCTCAAATATTACCAAATTTATTGTTGTACTAAATACTGAGATGTACATTTATTTTATGTTTCAGGTACGTAAGACTCATACAGTGGATTATTTTCTATTTCAAAATAGAATTTGATGATCATATTGGTATGTAAAAGATACTATTGGACAATTTCAAGTCCCATAAAAGGACGTTTCTAAATTTGTACCGTGAGTTTGATCGATCGAATTAAATTAAAATATTAGCATATCAATGGAAATATTTAAATGTTAAATGTGCATTGAATAGTAAGCATAAAATTAAAATAGAAATAAACATTTGGTTTCATTTTTATTCAAGTTGATGGACTTTAGAAACAAATTTAAGAAAAGATTGATTGTATGCTTAGTATTATTAATTAACTCTAACATTCGATAGCGATATTATATCCAAGAATATCCTGTAATCATCATTTTGTGAAAGCTTCCCAAATTAAACATGTTATTGCAATTCCTTAAAACACGTAAACTAAGGAATTATTTTTCATTATTTATAAAGTTAAGTTTGAGAATGAAATACATTCATTTACTTTTACCCATAAATAATACAACCGTGCATTGAGTTGGTACGTTTTCAAAATGTCTTATATCCACATACCAATTTAATATCGAGATAACATGGAATTTTTTATATTTACTATTTCTGATATTTATACTATTTCCCTTTAAGCATTCTTCATAGATCAATTCTATTTCAAGTAGCGCTATGAACAATTGAATTTGCACTAAAATTGACATATCATAATTTCTCATAAACCTCACAATCTATATGAGGAAAACAAATTTTTCTATGGGGTTAAAACTGTAATTTCAGCATAGTTTGCAAAAAAGCGATACCAAAAACTCAATTGCTTTGATTGAAAATCATTGAAACTACATTTTTTAATAAATAAGAAAAAACAAGATAAGAATAAGACGGAAAATGAACAATCTAATCGATTTCTGAAAATAAGTATCGTAATCAATTCTTTTTCAAAGTACCGTATACCAATATTTCATGTCCAAAGTGTATTAAATCCACTCGTGGATTGTTTATAAAAAATACTCCTAAAGATGCAGGATGTTTTAAACTGAATGTGCGTAATATTTGTTAATAGTAAAAACAATAAAACAGTAATACAGTATTGGACATAAAACATTTTGGAAAAATGCTCTTGAATTTATGAAAATTAGGACAATTGTTTCTGAGATTCATCGTGAGAAATTGAAATTATTTTCATAAATTAATAATGGGTTTCATAGAACACTCTATCTAGTATAAATTAATTACATTTTAAATATCGCTGCAGCCAACTAATTTTTCTTTACACCGAAAGGCTCTGAAACATTATCATTAATCATTTGCAAAGTACGAAGACTAGTTTAGCTTTTTTATCCCCATTTTAACGACTCTTCCCCTGCATTCTTGTTTCACTCAACCTTTTCCAGATTAATTGCTATCTGTTTCAAATTTCATGCTCGGTTGATTTATTAATCATCTGATAACAATTATGTCGCTGATAATAAGAAAACCTGAAAGCTTTAACTTATTGTTGAGGTTAACCGTTTAGTTAGTTATAGTTGTAAAGATTAAACAATGTTTGTTGGTTGGATCGTTACTAATGGGGTAAAAATAACAAAAGTTTCTGGAAATATTTACTCTTTCTAACAAAAGTTGGCGATGTAACTATATCGCTTCTTGAGTCAGTTTAGCATATGGATTTATGCAAGCTAGATATTTCGGAGATGTATTCCATCGTCCTCTAAGGGATAAGCCTCAAAGGATAGTAACCAGATAGGAAGATAAGCGAATTTAATATGCATGGATAAGTTACACAAAATTTTCAAATCCTGGAAAATTGAAAGTACCCTGACAATAATTAAATTAAATCTTTTGATATGTCCATTTTCAATTTTCTTGTTTTAAATTGAAGTTAACTAAATTCTGAAGAGAGTTCACTTTTCAGTTGAATGAGAAAACTAATTGTCGACAAAAAAAGATTACCAACGACTTGAATTCATCGAAAAAAGACGCATTTTTAACAAAGTAGTTTAACCTTAAAAGAAATAGATGAATTTTCAACAAACAAGATTGATTTTCTACCCAAATAGACAAATTTTTAACAAAATAGTTAAGTTTCAAGCTAAAAATACAAATATTTTAGAGAACTGTTGACGTTCAAAACGGAAATAAAAATTTTGTTACAAAAAGTTAATTTCAATCAAGAGGATTGTTCTACAAACTAGGTGAATTTTCAACAAAAAAGTTATTGGAGGACTAAATAGTTAGATTTTGAACTAAATTGATGAATTTTCAACTAAAAAAAACTTTTTTTTACAAATAATTTCACCACTTAACCAAATAGTTGATTTTCAACCAAAAAATTGAATTCTCAACGAAACATGTGACAGTTAATATTTCAACAAAAAAAGATTTGAATTTTAAACAAATAATAATTAAATGTAATCAAAAATGACAAATTTTCAACAAAATAGTTGAATTCTCAAATAAGAAAGATTGATTTTCAACCAAGAAGATTAATTTTCGGCCAAGCAGGACTAATTTTCAACCAGAAAATGTAAATTTTTAGTTTAATATCTCAACTTTTAACCAAAAATAGAATAGTCATATTCTAAGTGAACACTTTACCAAAGATTTATGTTGAAATTATGGTTTTTGACCAGGTAATTTTAGTAAATAGTACAATGTTAATTTTTTTGTCTACTAGGTCTAAAATGAATGTAAAAATCAATAAAAGGAAATAAAATTTTTGCACCAAGATGATTAGTTTTCTACAAGAAAAGGATAAGTTCTTGACGAAATACATTAATTTTCAGCTATGTACTTGTATTTTCAACTAAAAAAGATAAAGATAAAAAAAAGATAAAAATAAACTAAAAAAGACCAATTTTCAACCAAACGTGGAATAGCTACATTTTTATTTAAAAAAAGTTATTTTCAACCAAAACTAAAACAAATTTTCAAATAATTAGTTACAATTTTAACTGAGGAGATAAATCTTTAACCGAAAAAATCAATTTTCAACAAAGTATGTATTTCATCTTGCAACAAATTAATTTAGTTCATGAAAAATAAACTTTTTTGACAAAAAATAGTTGGATTTTGTTATTGTGTTCTATTGCAGCAGTTTAAATTTAGGCGAAAAATCGAGAAAAAGGGGAAGTTTCTTGAAATCAGGGGAAAAATAAGGATTCTCTAAAAAAGGGGGAAAAAGTTTATGGACGGCTCTTAATCCATTGAGTTAATTTGCTGTCGAAGTTAATTTTCAGCCAAATCTGAAATAGTTACATTTTCTGTAAAGGAAAGTAATTCACAACCAAAATAAACAAACTATTTTTAGCAAAATAGCTAAGTTTATAAATTTTCAACCAAATAGTTGAGCTTTCAACTAAAACTGAAATAGTTACATTTTCAGTAAATAAAATTAATTTCTAATAAAAAAAAAAATATAATTTTTAGCAAACTAGTTAAATTTTCCACAAAACAGATGCATTTTGAACCAAAGTAATAAATTATCTACAAAAGAAATGAATTATTAAGAAAAGAGTTCAAAATTCAACCAATTAGTTTAATTTTCAACCAAAATTTTTATTTTTTAACCAAGAAAATTATTTTTCTAAGAAAAGCTAATTTGTCAACACAATGCATTAATTTTCATTCAATAACTTTAATTTTCAACGAAAAAGATCATTTTGCAACAAAAAATGGATTGGTTATATTTTCAGTTAAAAAAATTTCCTATAAAAAAATATAATATAAAATAGTTAAATTTTCAACCAAAGAATGAATCTTCAAGCAAAAAAAAAATGAATTTTTGATGAAAAAAGATTTTTTATGCAATAGTTGCATTTTTAACAAAATAATCTATTTTCCAACCAAATCATTTATTTTAACCAAAGGAGATGAATTCTGAACCAAAAACACAATGGTAGACTTTTCAAAAAAAAAAAAAATGAACAATGAATCAAGAACAGTTGGATTTTCTCATTGGGTTCTATTAATGCAGTTCTAATTTAAGATACATATAAAACGAGAAAAAGGAAAAGCTTCTGGAAAAGAAGAAAAAAACGAGATTTCTTTAAAAAGAGTGAATAGAGTTTAGGGACGGCCCCTCATCTATTAAGTTAATCTTAAAATTACATCATGGTTCGCAAATGAAGAAAAGTCTACAAAATTTAATTAAAACTATTCCCATACTAGTATCAAATATTTTTAGCACATCGTTAATGACATTTTAAACATGGAGGGGTTGGGGGGGGGGTAACAGAAATGTCACAAATTATCACAACAGGGAAGGGTGAGTCAAAAATGATTGAAAATAGCCTCACGTAATAGTGGAAGCTCTCTCAGGTTAGGGATAACACAATATTTCTTGTTAAGCACATTGTCCCTTTGTGACTGGGAAATACATGTCCTATGAAGATGGATACCAATTCGATTGTCTATCGATAGAGCAAGGGTTCATCGCTATTCCTAAGCACGAGGGACTGATAAAGGATGTGGTATCACTCTTCCACGTAATTGCGAGTTTCTGTCCCTGGGACTCCAGGGAGTGATGCCATTCCCGTATCGATTGTCAAAAGCTATCACTGTGAGCTAAAAAGCCCAAGGTGTGGTGGTGATATATTTTTTCTGACAATAACTATTTATTAGGTTGCCGAAAAGAAGGTATGAATTGGAATTTCGCAAACGCTAACCTCAGAATTTTTTCCTTTTTGCAAAAAAATTACTGACACAAATCTTAGATTTGAAAAAAAAAATTCTTTAGAGGTTCCACTAGGCCGTTTTAGATCTGAAAATGAATTTTCTTAGTTTGCAGTTTTGAGAAAAAAGAGAAATTTTGGTGAAACGCTCTCAAGATTTCATGTGACACTGAGTTGAACCCCTCCTATTTTTAAATACGAAATATAAATGGAATGTTATATAACCGTCAATCGAAGAATAAATAATAATGAGTTAACGCTTTCTGATAATAAAGTTTAACAAAGTTTGCGAATTTTGCGAAAGATTGCCCTGCAATAATGCAGTTAAATGATAACTTAATAAGTTTGAAATGCACTTTCATATTGCAGACTTCACAGTCTTCCCTATCCCACCTCTTTTTTCCTTTTTTAAGAATTCTTACGTTTTCCCCGTTTTCAAGAAACTTATCCCTTTTCTCATTTTTCTTTTCTTTCACATGTGAACTGAACTATTAGAACACGTTAAGAAAATCTAAATATTTTTTGGAAAAAAGATATTTTTTTAGCTGAACAATCTACCATTATATTATGGGTTCGGAATTCATCTGGCTTGATTAACAATTCGACTATTTGGTTGAAAATTTAATTATTTTATTGAAAATGCAACGAAATGTTAAAAATTCGTTTCATTTTTGTCTGGAAATCAATTTCTTAACGAAAAATTTAACTATTCTATTTTTGATTAAAAATGTATCTGCTAAAAATCTATGTGCTAAAAATTCGTCTCTTTTTTTGGTTCAGAATTAATTTTCTTGAGTGGAGTTGTATCTATTCCATTTTTGATTAAATATTGATATTTTAAAATTTAAATTGGTCGTTCCAGGTTAAACATTTATGTTTTTTGTTGTAAATTTGTCTTTTTGGAAATAATTGATCTTCTTGGTTGAAAGTCTATCGTTTTTCGTTAAATATGCAACGGCTGGTTTAAAATTAATCTGTATTGGTTGAGGATTCAACAACTTTTTTCAAAATCCGTCTTTTTCGTTTGAATCCAACTTTATTTTTATTTCAAATTAAAATCTTTTTTGGTTGAAATATTAACTATTGAATGCTTGGTTGAAAATTCATTTTTTGCTATTTAACTATCTCGTTTAAAGTGGAAATACTTTTTTTTTAAATAATTGTTATTTAGTTAAAGATTCATCGTTTGCGTGAATGAAGTATTATAAGCAAACGATTTTTTTAGGTAATTTAAAATTCATTTGAATGGAAAAACGAAATCTTCTGGTTAAATCTTGTCGGAAATCTGTAATGGTTTATAAAATTTATTTAAATAATGAACTAATATCGTCGCCTGACAAAGTTTTCTAATAAATAAGGTCGTTTACAGAGTCATCAGTAGTCAATTTCGTACCAAAAAACAACCTTCATTTCGTGACAAGTAGTCACCTTGTGAATTTATTTATTTATAAAAATGTTTATAAAATAAGCAATGATTGTTGGTTGGTGAAGCTTCATAAGCGAGAAATTTACCTAAGTAATTTAAAGCTGATTCCGTTGTAAAAACAAAATATGTGGGTTGAAGATTTACGAACATTTGTATTTCATAATCAAATTTATTTGAGCAACTAGTAATTTTCATCAAATATTAACAAATCGTGCACATCATTCACTTGCGTCGAATTTTGGATTAAATTTGTTAAAGGTACGATGTCTTTAAATAGGGAAATGGCTAAGATATGCATTTGTTTATAACATTGAAAATCACATTGGACTTTGAGAAAATGTTAAGTAAGGATTGTTTTCCCTTATATCCCAAACAACAAGTTTAAAAATTAAGTTTCCAAGTATGCACTGGCGATAAAATGAAATCGTTTATGAAATAGAAATTGAAAAAATGTCAGCTTTGTTGTTAAATAAAAAATTAATGGAAAAAAGTCGAAAGTTGCGTGAAACAGCCGCGGAA
>UWNZ010030217.1:0-10691 GCA_900474215.1 Andricus inflator
TCCGGAGAATGCGAAAAATTTACGGAATCGAAGGTCCTCGGAGATTGTCCAGACTCAGAGATATACAGTGCAGGGTCGAGTGTCGAGTCCCGGGTGAGAATGGTTTTCTCTCTCTCGTAGGTAGAAACGCGTAATCCCATGTATTTTCACGAAACTTACACATGTGCATTTATTCAAGCAGCGCCATTTTTCACAGGGCGAGGTCGAAACGTCCAAACGTAGATATCGATACGTATATCGATCCCGCGGGCTCCGAACCGTGCGAAACTTGCCCACTCGCCGACCCTTCGTCTTACCTCTTCTTCCTCACCTAAGAGAAATCAAGTACCGTCGTAAAGTATCGACTCGATACTGCCCCGCGAACCGAATGGATTTCGAGGGTTCCTCGTAAAAACGTCCTTGGGAAATCGCTCGTATCGAATTACGCGCTCTGAGTAACGCCTTTCGCGCTTTCTCCCTCTATTTCTTTTTTTTTTTGTAAACATTTTCAACAACGTCCCTTGTCCATTGGAGACAAGATCCGATTTCGAGAAGGTACTTAATTTCATCAGTAAAAACGTCCGTTGCTCGCAAAATGGAAAGAAGACGTTACCGGGAAATCATTCCCGTCAGTCCTATACTTGTACATAAATTATCCTGATTTACGCATTCGTTCCTGCAAAATTAACGACGAGCGATACATATCAAATAGCCTTACAATGCAGAAAGAAGGGCAGTTTCTGTTCAGAAAAATCTGATTTTAAGTTCTTTTATGTTCAAAGATCCTGTGGTTTATTTCATTTCATTGGTCGCTTCAAACAGTCTCCTTTGAAACATCATAATTGAATTAACAATATTTCTTTTCTTTTTTGCATTATGACCGCGACATTAAAAATTACAAGTTGTAAGTTTCAACACGTAGTTTTCAATCAAAATTAAACCTGAAGATCCAGAAGTGAGAAATGATTTAGTACCTCAATAAATCGATTCCTCACCTCCTTCCAACCAGTCGGTTCCGCGTTCGACTCATATTTACCTGCTCATGTGATATCCGTTCCGTGACTGCGAAATACAAATATCTTTACTCCAGTGGGTTCGCTTACCTCGATATGGATTTACGTCGGCTGCGGTCGAACCCTATCGCCTCCAGCTTTCTGCGCTGTCAACATCAAGAGTATGTGCTAATTATTATTTGAGTGCCGTCAACACGTAGCGGGTTAAATTAGCCATTCGATGCTGTCAAGGCCAAGCGGAGACCATGCATTCAGGAAACAGAATGGCAATGCAAGACGTAATAGTACCCGTATTTCTTTCATTAAATTCCATTATGCCATCCGGCCTGCTTACCAAACAGTTGCTCATTCTTATCAAAACTGATATTTTATTGTGTATAAAATGCATTTATTGGGTTATCCTACAGTGTTAAAGCCGATTAACATGACGATTCGAAAAATAAATTAGTTAAGAGAGTCTTCTAGTTTTGAGGTCTTGGTAAGACTTTGACAGAAATATTTGGAAAATCGGGTCTTTTTTCTTAATTGTTTAGTAGACATGTAGCTAGGTCAGGACACAAGCTGTTTTCAAAACATTTTTTTTTTAAATTTTACAGCCTTCAGAAGAATGTATCAATAAATAGCAAAAAATCTTTTGCAGTTCTCATGTGTAGTTTCTTTACAGTAAATTTCCAAAATAGGCTCGAAACTAGAAGACCCCGTTAAAATGTAAATTAGTAGAATTAATAATTATTGCTCAATGTAGGACAAATAAGAATTATGACAAATGACTATTCGGTTGCTTGATTTTCGATCAAACCAAAGTTATCTCGAGTGGAATTTGGGAAATATTCAAGCGCTCCAATTTCATCTTTCGTGTAAAAACAATCGTTTGTGAGGCATTCACGAACTCCGCTTTCGGCACAAAGAATCTTCCACTGTGAAAATGCTCTCCGAGGCTACTTTCGCTTGAAATAATTCGTTTTCTCTACTCTTGAACCCTCTTTTCCATATCTGCAGTGACGCTCCAGTTGATTTCCGCTTTACTATTGCAGTCGTTAACGTCCAAGGATCGGGACCTTTGCAACTATGTACAACCTTTAGGTGGGCTCTCGTCGAAAGTTCTGTCTTTGACAGAGTTCAGTATATAACTCAAGTCAAAACAACAGTTACATTACTCGTTTTCTTTGAAAAGTAATCCCCCTTTGTTCTGAAATACTCTTGATGCAAAATTTGAATATTGTCGACTGAAGTTCACCTTAAGAAGCTGGCACAAAATGCTCTTCAAATTGTATTAAAATTCAGACTTTGGGAATATAATTGATGTTATATTGATTTGTGCTTCTCAATTCGAGTTTATTTTTATTCGTTTTTGCCTGAGTGAAGGAACTCGCTTTCAGAGAAATAGATTTCCGGCTTTTCCAGACGTGCAGGCACCACATAATTCTTCGATATCGTGTTAAGGATTTACTCTTTACGATACACCAGTTTTCTCGATTGGTCTCACTTTTTACGTCTCCGATCCAAGGAAGGTCGAAATGGACGAGTGAAATGATTCCACGATTGGTGCGACGGGTTTGATCCCCTTTAGCTCAACCCTGATCCGAAAATCGGGTGACATCGATCTCTTTGGTGAGCAACTCAACTTTCTTGCGGTCCGTACCACTTCGCCTTTCCAGCTTCCCAGTCACTAGTGGAGTGCAGACCTCTTTGTCTTATCCGATCCCCACGGTAAGCGAATAAAAGGCCGCCGTCTAAAGGGAAAGGTGAGGGAGCGCTTTGGCTTTGCGATTTATTGATTTAGGTACTTCATCTATGCGACACGAGTCTAAGAAGGGGGTGTGGCCATCTTTCTTACGTAAGTATAAAGAGGACTCTGGTAAAAATCATTTTCTGAACACAAGTAAAGCCCTTTGGACTCTTTCGTTACCCCAAAAGACGAAGTCTTTCCGAGTGAAAAGAGAATGTGAAGGACTGACTTTCCTGAATTGTGAGAACCGACACAAGTGAAGAGCAGAGAGTGACGAAAACCAGAGACTGCTCTCTGCGAACTCTTGACTTCTTATCAAACGCATTTCCCCCTATTCAAGTCGTTCAAGCTTTGGAGAATAAAATTAAGGTTGATGAGAAATTTTAGAATGTCTGATTCTATTTTTATTCATTTCAGAGCAAGTTTTAATTTTGCGAATTCATTGCTTTTGAGTGTTAGGTTCGCATTTTCACCAGTACAAGTCAAAGTGCCACAATGTACCGTGTACGATACCTCGATCGTATAAGGACATCGAGAGGACAATTGAGACTGAATTTTGTTGGACTATCCGAGTGACGTAAGAAGACTCGTACCATTCGCAACCCCGCCGCGTACGTCTTTCGTCTTCGATCAACGAACAAAAAAAGTCTCTTTTTAATACCCAACCGGCAACGCTTTCATCGACATTCATAATTATGGGCTATATTCATCGCCAATGAACCCACCCCTTGTGTCGATGGATGCCAACTATATTTCACGGTTAAAGTCTCTTTTCATCCCTGTTGAAGACACACCATATACTTCTAGCCCGTTAAAATGAGCGGCCGATTTCAAAGGGTACCGGAGTAGTAGTCGGGCCCGAGGATATAATAACTATAATGATTTCGTTATTAGTCAATATTCCGTGATTAAACGCTCTCCTTCATCCTTCCTCGCGTATCGCTTGCTCCGATGTGCCAGTTCACTGTTCATGCTTCTCGCAAGTCTAGCTGGATTTTTACCATTTTGCAACAAATCCACCCATCTTGGCCAATTTCATCGCATTAAAGTCGACTGCACGTGTCTTATGACGCGGCTCACCTACCATACAGGAATTCTTTAATACCGCGCAGCGAAATGGAGACGGAAGGGTTAAAGGTCGATTACCATATCCGAGTATGAAACGTGCGATTGAAAATCTCGATTTCGTACGACTCGCTCTCTGCACCGAGTATGGGATTCTCTTGGGAAAACATGAGAAAGAGAAGACGGAAACTAACTTCTCCTATAGAACTAGAATGTCACGCTGTGTTTTCCTGCAAGATTGTTTTCCAAGTTTCTACTAATGTGAAAATATCTGCAAGTCAAAGAACCAAAGATTCGAGTTGAAACTTTTTTTATCGCCTGGAAGAGAAGTCGTTTTCGCGCCTCGACAAATTGCACCAATTAATTCGCCTCCGAGGACAATGAATCATTGGGGTCTTTATTAATCTCGACTGGTTTTAATTAAGATGACTGCCCTTCGACGCCCAGCGGCTGCCGCTTACTCTGAGAAAGTCCTTGGATGATAAGACAATGTTATTATACTTTTATTATTATTATTGAATTCATTATCAAACTTCTCTTTTATACTTTGACTAAGGTTGTTGTTTGTCATGTCACTGAGAAAATTATTAAATAGTTGTTGTCATGATTGAAAATAACTGTCGTATTCCCGGGAAGGTGAGGGTCCAGAGAGTAAGAAGTGAAAATAGGAGTCCCCTGATATTAATGGGGCGTACTTTAGCCGAATGATAAATCGCTTGGCTAGTCCAAGTTGATTTTATTTATATCATTTATACCTACGTCTGTCCACGCTTTTATATATGCCGCAAGTCGTTCATTTCTTCGACAACATTAAGTTACGACCACAAGGTATATCGTTCATTTTTTCTTCTCCGTTTTCTACTCTCATCGTGTCTCCACTCTTCCCTCTTCCTCGGCCTCTGTCTTTCGTTGCCGGAAACCAACAATCGCGATACGCACTGGGACGCAATTGAGAGACGCGCATTGCCTCAAGAGGAACGTGAATTTAATATTCAAAGACAGTGAGAGATTCCTTATGAATAAAAAATCTTCTTTCAGAGAACGTGAATCTTAACGACAGAAGACTAACATTTGTATAGAATTTTTATTTAGAAAAATGATTAAAATCTCTTTTAAATCAACTCTTTTTGCAGATGAAAAATTATCATGATAAAAATCTGACTATCTGACCTGTCGTTTTCTGAATCATATCATCACTTCCGATAAATGTGCATTCAGCACCGCCCCGTCAGCGAGCGTTCTTCCAGTTTCAGAAACGCGTCGTTTTGGTGTCTGCGAGGTAGACTTTCATTCTTTATTATGCCAGTAACGCGTTTCCTCGCGAGAATTATAGCTTCGTATACCTGTTCCTTGAGTAAGGAAGAAAAGGAAGAAGGGAGAACAGATATAATGCGCCCACTTGCGGTCTGGACCGCCGAGGGCTGCTGTATTCAATTATGCAGTGAATTTCACCTCCTTCGTATATGCCTGTTCCATTTTGCTTCTGTTGTTCGAGCATCATCGCGCTAATACGGATTGTCTGCAGATATCTGTGGTTTGCCACCTTTCGGAATCGAAAGTCAGAGAACGAAAAGTTCTAAAATGTAATCCCAGTTGACCTGGAGCTTTTTTCAGTGTCCCTCGAATCCCCCATGTGTCTCATTAGGATAGGGTGCAACTGGAAGTACGAGGCAGTAACCGATATCGACACGAAATTATTCATGTTGGAGTGTCCAACCAACCACCATTCGCTCACTTGGATGCTAAAGGGCATCTCGAACCAACCCGTTCTCGTATCCGATTAACCTATTTTGCGAATGAATCGCCTGACCGCTCGTCCTTTGGCGACCCTTTGATACCAATACCCATAATAGTTTAACTATCCTCGGGCTGCGAGTCTGACGAATCACTTTGGATGCTTCGTTTCCTTCAAACTCGATCACGGAGCTAATTAGCAAAGCAGTTGCCATTTCAAGTTTCAATGCAAAATTTAACATCTAAGTGTATTATTTACAACTCCTGGTACTTTCGTCTCATTAGGTGACTCAATTTAGTTTCGATTTAAGAATTTGATCCCCAATCTATAGGACTATAAGACAGCCATTTAGATAGTCAAACTTGCCATCTCTGGATGGTCAATACAATATGTTCTACTTGACCATCCCAACCCGTCATTTTTTCTCAATGTTTGTTTCTTGATTGATAATTACAATCAACCACTTATATTTCTTGCACAGTCAGCCTTTTTTATTTCTTGATTTAGAATTCGAATTAATCAAGGAACTAACTTCTGGAAATACCCAACATCACCTCAAACTTCAAACTGCACCAAACGCAAAAAATTTTGAAGTTTAATGACAGTGTCAAAGGCCATCGTTGAAACAATTTCACATCTCGATAAAGTAGAAACTTAGGTCAAGGAAATCGAAGCCCGCCAGGGGTATGCTGCGGTTCCCGGTTATTATAACACGTCATTGGCACGTCTCTCGAGGCGTTTGTGCGGGAGGCAATTGAGAGACCACTTGAAAACTCAACTCCGATAACTCGAGCAAGTATGGGAAATCGGAAGCAACGGAGGATGTTGCCAAGACTGAAGGTAGACGAAGGTAGACTAAAGAGGAAAATCAGATGCCATCGTTATCATTGAAAACCTTCAACTCTTGTGCATCAGTCGTCAGAATCAAACTCGTGTTAGTCTCACTTACGATCCAGCAACTTGAGAGAACTTCTACCTAATGGAACCCAGATACATTTTTTATCGCGATCACATCTTCACATCCTATTTTACTCGAGACAAATAGGATCTTGTCGGTTTTCGATGAAGTATTCATTTGACAAATGAGTCACGCACTCCTTTATTCCCTTATTCTGCTTTAATATAAGGTTAATAATGAATTTGTTCATTCCTTTACGTGAGTTTATTTTTTCAGTTATAAATGAGGTTATATGGAAGGAAACGTTAGCAGCTTTGCTTAATTTAAGCCAATACTATTTTAATCTTATGTAATTTGCTCTATCTCTGCCTTGAACAATGAGGAAGTCGACTTTATCGTTCTGGAGTTAAAGGGGTAACTGTATTCAGTGACATTGCTGATGTCGAGAAACCGTACTTTACCTCGGTGTAATGAGGTAAGCATGTAATGAGCGAGCGTCTAGGTTTGGTTTATTCGAAGATCCTTATCTACCCTTGTCAAGGCCTTGACTGTCAAAGTGTTGCTGTCTTCTCAAGATAAAGAACAAGAAATCTCTCAGAGCTTACCCTATTCGAGACACTTGTCTTCATTCCCGAAAGAGCTTTAATTGGAACTGCGAACCGAATAGTAATTAACTCAACCCGCATTATGCTAGATGAGTATTTGACAACTTCATCAAGTATCCAAATTAGAAAAAGAATCCGAGAAAGAAACTAAGGTTGAAGCAGTAATCTTCATTTCATTTCCGAATTCACAATCTATCTGCAAGGGAAATTTTTCTGCTAATGGATTATTTTTTCAAGGAATATCAATCCGTCTACTTTGGGTTGTTGAATTGCATAAGGGAAAAGTGAAGAACTATTCACGATGAAATACTGTATCTATGTCGCGATTTCGAGTCGTTTTTCTCCTTTACGATTCCGGAACTGGGAAAGTTTCTTCGTTCCACAGATCACCCACTCGATCCCGTTGCCATCCGTGTAAACGTTGGCCATATCGGATTGAATGGTGTTCGTGCGTGTATACGACAATAAAGGTCCGTTAAGGCTCTCGTCGGGAGTCTGTTTGTGCCACTGGAAAACAGCACTTTCGAACTAAAATAGCACTTGACATCTGCCTCGAAGCGAGGCTCTCGAGCAGTGAATCTTTCGATTTCAGATGCGGTCTTAAGATCCTGAGGATGGAGGAAGAAGGTGAAATAAGAGGGTGTGGTGAAGGCTCGATTACATGGAAGAGGACTTTTGCGGAGGCGATCTTTCATGTAAAGGTGGAATTTTCAGTCGTACAAAACACCTAGGTTTACTTACAGAAACCGTTGTGTTGCCACCGACCATCTGAATATTTTAAAGCTCACTACATTCCAGTCAAGCTATGATTAGTATTTTGAAAAGAGATAGATTCGTTGAAAAGACAATTTCCCATTAAGGGACGAGTAAAAATGAACAATACCATTTGCGACTATTAATTAAACTTTATTAAATTAATGATGATGTTAGCTCCGATGAAAATTCACAGTACATGCCAGCTAATATTATTGTTGTATGCATATTCAACATTCGTGTCAAATATGGCTTTGATTCTCCAGTAGTTGAAAGCATTCGAATAATAATAAACATCTAACTTTAATTACAGTAATTACTATTGAGCAATAACTTGCAACTGAAAATGGATATGTTTAAATTCAGTTGGCTTTTATCATGGGAAATTGTCCTCGGCAATAGTTTACTATACATGTGCGCGATTCATCTAAATAGGATAGCTGGTATTCGGACGGATTAATCCCTGGCAGTATTCTGTCAAAAGATCCATCGTTGATCAGAGATCGATGGTGCTAAGCGAGTAGACTGGTAGGGCAGATAAAGGGGAATGCGACCTGTAAATCGGTATCATGATACAGTTAAACTTGGTGTAGTTGCGTGGGCGATTGTGTTACTATAGGTACTGGTATGCTTATGTGGGAACCTATACACATAGACCCACATATGTACCTCAAAATGGAAAAATAATTGATTCAGAATTATCTAACAAAATTGGTAGACATCTAGGAGGAAAGATTAACTTTGATAAAACCCTGATTGCGTCTAAAAAAATAACATCATGCTTAAATATTTCTTTCTCTTTGCATTTCAATTTAGCATTTTTTGGTTCGTCCTCAAATACTTTTTCGGTTTATAAGTGCAAGCACCAAATATCCTGGTGTATGCGGAGAATCTCCGCGTGCTACGGTGTATATTTGTAACCGAACCTCCAGAAAACGTCGAGTTGACATCTGGACAAATATTTAGGCATAGCTGTAAGATGTGTTTATGTTACCATGCTTGGTTGGCGTAACACTGTATGTGTATTTGTCTTTCTTTTTCAGGTAAGCCATCCGAGTCTCTTTATGGTCGAGCGAGTCTGGGAAATGCAGGACACCGGGACAAGGTGGCTAACAGTAAGTCGATCTCTCCTGTAGAGATTCTGAACGCGTGAGCTAATATTCATCGGGCCGAGGTTCGAGTCGAGGTCAGAATGGGCTCAGTGTCATTTTTTGATGAGTGACAATTGACAAATCTTTTGTTATGCTTACGCACGACCACCGGATGAAACTGATACCGTTAGAAATGAATTTACAGAACAGAAATTACTTCCAGTCAAAGATTTCCTAACATCTTTATTCGTTTGCTTTGTTCATCTGTCGATGTTCATCTCATTTTTCATTCTATTTCTTTGACTCATCACTTTTTCGACTCAACTTTGACCGATGATTTATTTTCATTCATTTATTCTCATTTGTTCTTACGTTCAAGACTTTCTTTGAGAAAATCATGGACCTAAGGATCCGAGGGGGCATCAATTCCAATTTCGAGGTAGACCGGATAGCACAATCGCATGAGATTGCAAATAATTACAAGTGTTTAGAATGGAACTATTAAAAATTGTGAAATTTTAGTCTGTACATACCGATTGTAGAATTGATGTAACTCGTTAAAATTCCTTACTTTAATTTTAAATTTTACTTAATTATTTTTTATTACAGGATTATTATTATTCTTACCCATTTGCGTGCTCTTATTTATCATTATATTTGTTTTGTTTTTTACTTATTTGAACATCCTTTCATTTATCATCAGACATTGATTCAGTTGGTTTAATTTCCAAACCGAACTACTTGACTCGTTATGCAAGTTATACAGGATGCAGGATGGACTGATTAGGGCACTGTTTATGCGGGTGTATACCAGTCCTGTAGTTCCTCAGATCTCAATGGATGTTTATTTCAAAGAAACTGAACATGCTTACATACTTATACATTTATCAAGGCAACCATCGCTTGGATGAAAAGCATAGAAGTGCGTCTGTCTGCCACCAGACCAAACATTTAATTCAAATGACTAATAGATATTCTTCTCACGCCGTAGAAGCCTCTTTATTCTCCCTTCTTTTTAAGTATACGATGCAATGCAGTGAATTAGCCTGGTCCTCTATTCTATAAGCTTTTGTTCGTGTGTGGCATAATAGTGACATCTTTCTTTTTAAAGAGCAAAACAAAAAAATTTTTAGTATTATTATCTCACTTATTTCTCAAAAGTCTTGAAAACCCAAAATCTGACGCAGTTTCACCTAATACAAAATGTGTTTCCTAGTGGTTAAAATAATAGAAAAGGAACTGGTAGTCAGTAAGAAAAGTTTCAGACAGGTGAAGCTTGTAAGGGTTTGGGAGAATCGTTCAGGGTGAAATGTTGGCGAGAAGTACGAGGGCAAAGTAATTATTCACGTGCCCGGGAAAAATAGTACAAAAGATTTAGGAAACGGACGTAGCTTTAGGGAATAAAGCACGGGTGGTAGTTGGCGTCAGCGACGTTAGGAAGAGAAGGAGGTGGTAACTGGGAAGAATGAGAGGGGCCATGAGGGAAACGAAGGAACAGGAAAGTGGTGAGTGAAAGAAGAGAGCTGAAAGAGTAAAGGAAGTTGAAAAGAAAAAGGGAGGAAAAAAACAGGAAAAGAAAGACCTCGCGGGACTCGTACCGCGGAAGACCCACGACCACTTGGGGAAGAGTCCTTCGGTCTTTTCGCGCAAAATTTACTGCGTTAAACGGTCGCCTACACTCGCGTACCGGCGAGAATATACGCGTCTTCGCCCACCTATTTCCAAAACCTACTTACCTCTATCTCTGCTTTAAAAACAAAGATTCCCTCTTTTTTCTTCAAAAAGCAGTTTTTTATGAGCGCTCATTTTTTCGAATTTGGTTT
>UWNZ010030221.1:4159-15336 GCA_900474215.1 Andricus inflator
CAGTCGATCGTTTTTCCAATTCACTCCCGTCCCAAAAGAAGATTCACTTCAAAAAGTATGTAAAATGTCTTGCCACGTATCTGTTCTAACCTACAAATTCAAAACGAAAAATGGCTAAATGATGTTAACAACATTTTTTAAATATCTAAAATTCACAGATGTCACTTATATTGAGCTGAAAAAGACCAAAATTGAGAGTAGAGTTTTTAAAAGATATTTCAGGATAAAACTAGAAAATAATTATTCAAACTATTCACAATTCGGGATAAAATTGTTAATTTTATACTCCCGGAGATTTAAGTGTAGCTACTGTCGATTTATCAACATCTTATCTCAAATAGCAGTTAATAATGATCACTATTCTTGCGTAATATTTTTTATAAAATGCCCCGTAACGCTCCATATTAATTTAGCATGCTATAAAATGAGAGCATGTTTTGAAACACTGAAGTCAAAATCAAATAAATCGTGAACATAGTCATTTTTTCCATATTTCCAAAAGATTTTCGAAATTTGTTTATTTTAATATAGTCGCATGTCCTGTCACGCGACCTTTAGAAACGTGCAAAATTCATAAATTCATAAATATATATTAAAAAATATATTTCAGAAGGTTTGTAATTTTTCTCTGTTGTTCTCGAAAATCTTCCTGTATAAAATGGTCAACTTTTTGGCTATCACCCTTTTACACAAAAAATGAAGTTAGAATTAATAAATATATCAAGTTTGAGATACAATTTTTAGTTTCATCAAATATTTGATAAAATTAAAGTTTTTTATGATAAAATCATCGCTCTTTCATGTTAACTCTGAGAGTTCAAATTGTATGAACCAGAAGGGGTTGCTGGCTGACGAGCATCCTCTGTTCTACGATTTCTCCCACGTTCCACAAAAGCTCGTTTTCCATCGTAATACTACAATAATAAGTGCACCGATGTACTTCAGCTTTTTGTTGTATCTTTCATTGTATGCACCAGCCGTTCATTAGAGTTTTACTCTTCACCGTAACAAAGAATTCTCAAAATTGTTATACTTTTATATGGTTGGCATTAAATTCAGTATAATTTTTCTGTATTTAAGCAAAATGGATCTGGAATTTAAGACTTAATTCTGAAATTTAGTTAATGAGGACCTAAAATCAGTCCAATTTTGTAGAAGTCCAAGGAAATTTCTCTAAATTGAATTAAAACGGTGTAACAACTCTAAATATTCTTTTTTACTTCGAAAAGAGACTTTTCCGCACATAAAACACTGGCATGCTTGAATTGCTGAAAATAGCGAAACAGCAGGGTCTGGAAATGTAGTGCCTGCTAAAGAAGCTAATGAGTTCACGTAGATGGGCGCTTAGTATGTCGGCGGTATCCTGGGGTAAAGAGGTACCTGGAAAACGACCCTGCAGTGGATAAACAAGTAGTAACAAGGTACGTGCTCGGCCTCTCTTTTTCCTTCAAAATGTCGACACACCCTATGACAAATCTACCCTCTGGCTCTACTCTTGATTTGCTCGTTGTTCTATTCTCAACTGTACATATATTGCTGGCCATCCACTTTTAAAGATTTACTCGAAAGTGTGGCTACTACCCTGAAATCTAATATTTTTGAACTATGCTTCATTATGCATTCGGTGGCTACTTTTATCATCTTTTATTTCATCATCGATTGGCTGAAATCCAGGAAACCTTTCTTTCGGAAGAATGGATCGAAATTTCATTTTGAAAGAGATTCTTGCTTCAATAGTCTCGTGGGATGGTTTTGCTGGAGATGAGAAAACTGCTGTAGTTACCTTAGCGACTGAGGTTTTCTCGCTGCTGTTCAGCTGTTGTAAAGCTCCAAGAATTCGTTTAAAGTTTAAAGGATTTTTTAAGCTCTTTGTTTTTTACTGTCTAAGGCTTTTTAATGGATTAAGGGGATGTATGTATACACAGTAAAAAATAACGCCTGAATTTAAATTCAATTCAAAAAAGAGGAAAAAGCGTTGTATTGGCTTCTACTTCAGAGTATCTAGCAGACCGGGAAATCGGGAAAATCCCGGGCATTTTATTTAGGATCGGAAACTTTTTCCTTCATTCGTAAAATCCACTTAATTACTACTTTATGTTCTTTTTATTGTTTAGTCGAGAATCGGACAGAGGTAAGTCTGATGGATTCACGTATCGCACATGATACCGCCAAAGTTTTTCGACGATTGCTTAAGTTTTTTTAATGTTAATTATATGAGAGTTACATTTTTTTCACTTGGATAGCTGGAAGGTTGTAAAAACTCTCTATAAAAGAAGCTAAGATGGAGGCATTTTTTCAATTATTTAAGAATATATTGCAAAAATATTGCAAATTCCAATGTTTTCTAAAAATCAAAATCTAATATAATATAAAGTAAACGTCCCAGTAATCGTAATATATTCAAATTATAACAAATTTTCATGATTATTGTAAACATCCCGATCATTGGTATATTTGCCTTAATAAACATTTTAAAAAGTTTCTACAAAAACATTTTTATTTCAACATTAAATATGTTACACCATGCAAGCAAAAGTTCTCACAATAATAATCGTGATAAGTTCATGTTATTTTATAGAATTTTATCTTTAAATAATCTAAAAGTGATTAAAAAATAGTTATTATATTAGATTTCATTTAAATTTTAAGAAAAGATAGAACTTTGCTCTAATCTTGCAATATTTTCTTCAAAAATTGCAAAATAGCTTTATCCTGGAACATTTTATTGTTTTATTTTAGTCCGCGATTGAGGATAAGTGTGGCACGTGTAAATATATAATTGTTTTCTTCCCGACTCACATTTTGTGCAATACATATACTTTAATTGTTTAATATTATTTGAACCTGGAAAAGGTTTGATTCTTATCAAACACTTAAAATCGTTCAATTCTTAATACCTATGCATATAATTATTAATAATTCCAATTTAGAATAAATTTTACAAATTTTTTAAGTGTAGAGTAAATTCTTATCAAATAAATCTTAATTGTTGGAATAAAATGGAAGGGTTGAATGTTCACTTTTTTCCATCTTTTTTGTTCAATAATAAAAAATGGAAACCTTTTTCAAAAATCGGATGCAAAAAATCTCTTGGAAATTTAATTTAATTTGATTTTAAGAAACGGATTGAAATTCTGGGAATTAGATTAGTTTGTCCAGGGGATTGCATTTGGCTTCTTTGGTATGAAAACCCCTATTCTCAATGCTGCCCTACAACGGAGAAACATAGGTAAGCGACATTTTTTCGGAAAATGAGTTTTTTATATGTCAGTGAAATAGTAGGAATAAGCTGCGTCTGACTGTCATAATTAAAATTATAATTCTTAATTATTTATAATAAAACTGAATGTTTAAAATTTCGAATACTGAGCAAATTGACACAATACAATGAAAAAATGCATGGAAAGTGCTTTGCGTTGACTAGAATTTTTAAGAGAAGTCAAATATGTCACGAAATACAAGGGAATAATACTCGTATACGCAAAGCACTTTGCGGATATTTTGTGCGGCAAAGGTGGTCAAGCGCGCCTCTTGTTGCATCGAGAGCCGACGCTCGATAACTTTATAGCGGAAGCGACTTTGCGTATTTCTTATCTTGGATTTGATTTCAACAAAAGCCGCAAGAACATTTTTAAATATAAATGGTTTAAATAATCAATTTTAAATTGCAAAATCAGAAAAATTATATGCGTTTTACCGAGAAGGGATACTTGCTTTAATGAAAATGTGTCTCTATACAAAAGGTCTTGGCGCAAACGGTTTTTCTTGAATATCTCCGTTCAACCCAGATAGCACTTACATATCTCCTTAGCTTGGTCGGCAGTACTGTATTAAAATACATAAATTGTCGCCTATATCCTCCCATTGCAACCTATTTTAGTAATCTTGCATCAAAAGTTTCACCGGGTGAAAGAATTATCATTGTGCTGTCTAAACTTGAATCAGTAAGAAATAGGTCACTGAATCAAATAAGTGAGGATTTCCACTGATGAACATTAAGATATCACTGTTTCAAATGTAGAAAGTGCAAATAAATTTAGAACGCCATAAAAAAGTATCATATCAGGATTAATTTGAGGTATTAATCTCAGGAAAACAGTCTAGGGTGATATAGGTTCCCATATTATTGGAGCGAAATGCTTTCAGAATTGTATTTCAAAATTACACTATTCAAATTTATGAATTTTATGTTACAGCATGTTTTGAAAAAATGTCATAAAATTGTATATTCCACGTTTATTGAACTTTCTGAGCGTATTTAAAATAAATTTAAAGGAAAAAATATGTATAAAACTGTGGGTGCAAAATCAAACAAATTTCCAAGAAACTCATTTTTATCATGCAATAAATTTTATTTTATTTTTTATTTACATATTCTAATTGTAAATTAGAAATGTTTTATGTCCCAGCAGGTGAGAATTACTTGCGTGCCATTTGTGGATCTTTTTTCCTTGGAGACTTTTTCGATGAGATCGAATAAAGATTTCACAATCCGATAAACCCTAATTCACGTGAATCTGCATTTTCAAATTCATCGTTTCAAATATTTTCCATTCAATGCATTTTTTTCCTGGCACATATGGATACTTTGATAAAGTTTCTAGTTGGGTAAAACGAAATTCGGTAATACTTCATTCACGTACATTAAAGTGTGACAAATTGATGCGAATATCTACCAAACTATACTGTAATTAATGCTGTACTTGGTAGTTGACATTTTAATGCACATAATTTTAAATATATGAAATGTTAGATAAAGATGACTTTTTAACCATTTTAAGCTATGTCGGTGTTTTACACAGGAAATCGGTATTTTTAGTAAAAAATCATATAGATTTCAAAGAAGATTAAAATTTTTGTTCAATTGTAGGGTTTAAGCTGGTAATTTTCACCAGAAATATTGATATAGGTTTCAAAAAACATTTACAATTTTAGAACAATTTAACGTTATGTTAACGTTTTTAACCGGAAAGCGGTTATCTTAAGTAAAATTAATTAAATTTCAAAGAAGATTTACAATTTTGGAATAATTTATGGATATGTTAACGCTTTTCACCGGAAATCGGTTATTTTAAACAAAAGTCATTAAATTTCAAAGAGACTCACAAATGGAAACAATTGTTTGTTATGTTATGCACAACATAACAGAGAACTGTTTTTTTTTCGTTAAAGATTTATATTTTTTACAAATAATCTTCAAATTTATACCAGAAGTCGGCTATTTTAAATAAAAATCATCAAAATGCATTAAAATGCAACGGTTTGATTGTCTATATATTGTATAAAAATATTATATATTAATTGTGAATCTATTTGAGAATTTTGGTGTTCGTTTTTGGCGTTAGGGTCAGATAAATTGAAAATAATTAAATTGTTTCAAACGTTTCGACACATAATGGTGACCCCCGCCAGTAAATTTGATTAAATCTTAAAATTTTACATCATTTCTTGTAGGTACGCAATGTACAATTAAAAGTGTTATTCTTTGGATCGCAGTTGAAAAATTATGTAAAATATTGTTACAATTAACAAAATTATATAAAAATTTCTATGAAAGTAACATTTTCTTCTAAAATTACACTGTAGTAAAACTACGCAATTATTGAAAACATTGTAGGTAAATAATTATACAAATGTTCTTTGAAGATTTTTACGATGTAGATTTAATGTAAACCTTTACCTACAGTAAACGAATATTTTAAAAAAACCCGCGTGGAAATGATCACCATGGGACAAAACACAAGTACCATGGCTCAAGTCTTGAATAAGTTTTTGCCCATAGTTCGCCCATACTATGGCTGAAGTATGGTTTGTGTCCGAATCCCATGGTGGGACCATGGGAAATTACGAAATGCATTGACAAATATTTGAAGACAATTTTATGACGAATTGTGTCAATTATATGGCTGTAAGTTGGTCTGGACTTCAGGTCAACTATTTTACTCTGGATGCGAATTCTCATTAGCCCAATGTCAGGCCAACTTTGTCGAAGGTCGGTGGATATACCGAAATGATAAATGTGGACCAATTTTATTTGTTGACCATTGTTCCACCATATTCTACCCAGGGATCGGAACATTTTAGGTTGGGAGGTTAAAAGGTTCCTTAAGGATTCGGCTCCGCACTAGACCCTTGAATTCCTTAGGGGTCCAAGTCAAGACCTTTTACATTCTTAAGGGTCAGGTCCGACCCCGGACCCTTTAATTTCTGAAGGGTCTGGGTCCGGACCTTTGAAATTCCGAAGGGTCCGGGTCAGAACCTGGATCCTTTAAATTCTTATGGGTCCTGGTCCGGACCGGACGCATGATGAACCCTTTAATATCGGGTCCAACCAAAAAGGTTCCTTGAATTATATTTGAGAAATTTACAAAAGCGATTTGAGAGAGAGTTTATTTTGAGGTATTGAAATTATTGAGTTAACTTGAGATTGCGCAAAAGATTTCGACGGAAACTAAGGATGCGCAGAAAAGTGATACTTCGCATATTTACAGCTACGCAGTGCAGTTACATGGCACTTACAGATGCGCAGTGTAGTACACGACACTTATGGCTGCGCAGTAAGGTATGGGATTATTTTTAGATGCGCAGTAGAGCTGCATAGCACTTACATCTACGCTGTAGGATTTTATGAAACCTACGGATGTGCAGTACAGTTACACAGCAGTTATTGCTGCGCAGTAAGATCAGGGTATACCTATAGATGCACAGTACCGTTTCGTACCAATAGCATATGCGTAGTAGAGTTGTGTGCCACTTCCAGATGCGCAGTACAGTTGCACGGCATTTACAGCTACGCAGTGCAGTTACGTGGTACTTAGAGATGCGCAGTGATGTCACTTGTCACTTACAGATGCGCAGTGTAGTATACGACACTTATGGCTGCGCAGTAATGTATGGGATTATTTTTAGATGCGCAGTAGAGATACATAGCACTTACATCTGCGCTGTAGGGTTCTATGAAACTTACGGATGTGCAGTGCAGTTACGCAGCAGTTGTGGCTGCGCAGTAAGATCATATTGTACATATATATACACAGTACAATTTCGTACCGGCAGAATATGCACAGTAGAGTTGTATGCAACTTCCGGATGCGCAGTACAGCTGCACGGCAATTATGGCTGCGCAGTAAAGTTGGGGGTTACATTCAGATTCGCAGTAGAGTTACACAGCACTTATGTCGGAGCAGTAGAGTTCTGTGAAATTTACGGATGTGCAGTACAGTTACGCGACATTAATGGTTGCGCAGTGAGGTCAGTGTTACTTATAGATGCGCAGTACAGTTACATAACCAATTGCTTCGCAGAAAGGTTAGGGGGTACTTACAAATGCGCATTACAGTAACATAGCGCTTACATCTACGCAGAAGAGTTCTATGACACTTGCGCGTGCGCAGTACATTTACAAGGCATTTGTGACTGTGTGGTAAGGTTACGGGGTACGTATAGATGCGTATTCATGGAATTCACTGAATTTTCGGAATTCGCGGCATTAATAGAATTCGCGGAATTCACGTAATACATGAAATAATGGAATTCACGGAATTCATGAAATTCAAATAATTTCCGGAATTTATGGAATTCACGGAATTCATGGAAATCACGCAATTCGTGGAATTCAAGGAATTCACTGAACTCACGAAATTCAGAAAATTCAATCCATTCATGGAATTCACTGAATTCATGGAGTTCATTGAATTCACGGAATTGTTTGAATTCATGAATTTCATCTGTTCCATGAATTCCTTCAATTTCATTAATTGCGTGAATTTCGCAAATTCCACGAATTCTGTGATCTCCGTGAATTCCATGAATGCCGTGAATTACTGTTAATTTAGTGAATTCCATGAATGCGCATCTGTAAGCACCCCCTAACATTACTACGCAGCCATATATGCCTTGCAACTGTACTGCGCACCCGTAAGTGTCATTGAACTCTACTGCGCTGAGGTCAGTTCTTTGCAACTGTACTGCGCATCTATAATCGCCTCTGACCTTACTGCGCATCCATAAATTCCGTGCAACTGCACTGCACATCTGTAACTTTCATAGAACTCTACTGCATAGTCATAAGTGCTATACAACTTTACTGCGAATCTGAAAGTAACCCCTCACCTCACTGCGCAGCGACGTACATTTTATGAAAACTTTTATACTGTAGTAAAAAATACAATATTTAAAAAAATAGTGTTGTTAAAAAGGTATTTAAAAAGAATAATTAAAAAAGAATTTTCAGTGAGCAAGCCAAAAATGAACATCAACATTCTCAAAGAAATTTATTATTGAGGGTCAATAATACAATCCCCGACGATTATTATTAATTGGGAAGGTAAGATATCAACTTTCATCAATTCAAGCGTATCAGTACAGAATTACATGGATAACCAACATTTTTATCGAAAATGGGTTTATTGCAAAAAAAAAATTATTAAAAAATCAAGTACAAATTGTGGTAAAAGGAATTGTTCGAAATCTCATTTATTGATACAATAATTTTAAAACAAAATTGAATCTAATTTAAGTTCCAATTTAATTCTTTGAACATAGTATTAATTTTTTTTCAACCTTTAAGTATTGATATTTTTGAAATTATTATCATGCCTTGAAGAAAAAATATTTTCTTTTTTTCGGACTTTTAGCAAAACTGTCTGAATATTGCGATATTTTTTATTTTCTGAGAATAGGATTATTTTTTCGGATCAAACCTTTTTTATTCTCATTGAAAAATAATTTTTTCATCACACTAAATGAAGGAAAGAATGGCAAAAGGCACAAAAATGGCATCACTGTGGCTTACGCCAGGAGCGTCAACTTCGATCCATGGTAATCAACTTTATAATTTCCTACTTAAATAAACCCTAATTTTGTTTTTTTAATTTTAAAACTAATATTCATTATTAGATAATAAACGCCAATGAGGAAGATAAGTAAGTTGAAAATTCAACACCTTCCGAATTAAAAAATTGGCAAATATTTTCGAGGTGCTTAATACTTGCATAACAGAGCAAAAATGAAAAGCTCTTCCATAGTGAATAAATTTCATACAATGTGGAGGATATAATAACATAACCAAAATTAATTTTTCTGTAGAATTCATTAAAAATTTTACCCAACTTTCGAGTGAGTAATACATTTTTTTCTTAGAAACATTCACCGAAATTTGTTATTCTATAACCGATTTTAAGGGAATCATTAATATTGCATAATTTAAAGTTCGCTCTACTTTATATTTGCAAACTTTACTTGACTAACATGAAATGTTATCCACTCTTTCTTCAACGTGTGACAGAATAGTTTTCAATAATTACACTGCATGCATTAATTTTTACATTAATTTTTGCAATAATTTGATTTTTGTAGCCACGAAAACTTTTTTTTAAATAGGATTTTGGAATTGTTCTAGAGAACAGTGTCTTTTTTGCAGAAATTTTTAAAATCAGCAAACTTTCTTTGAAAAATTTTGTCGAATTTGTCGTTTTTTGTAAGAAAAATGCGAAATTTTAATTTTTCAGGTTTTTCTAGAAGTAATTTTTTAAATTATTTTCAAGAAAATCGATGCCCTTTTGATACTTTTAAACTTTTTAAACATTTTCCAGGGGATTTCAGAAGAAAACAAGAAGTAGATGTACCTCACCAGATTCTGGAAAGAAAATTTAAATATCTCACTTCAGTCAAAACTTATACAGGCTTAATGAAAGAATTGGTGTCTTTTTTAACAAACTTTAAAACTAAAATACCTACTAATAATTTCGTAGAACATTTTTTTTCTCAAATCGGAAAAATATCTAATTTACTTTTAAAAAAAATATTTTGTCGCCAAGACATTCTACGACTTAAAGTGTACCTACTCGTCCGATTTGAAATGGATTCAATTTCATAATTAAAATGTCATAACAATAGATTAAAAATAATGCTTTGCAATCACTCTTCAATAATTAATTATTAATTAATCGTTAATACCAAAGAATTTTGAAATTACACTATCGTCGGAAATTGTCGGTACGACTAGCGCGAGTACTATTAAAAATCACTGCTGACTTTGAAAAGTGATTACTCGTTCAAAAAAGGATCGAGAAACTTTTTTGAAGACCCGTTGGAATGCTAATCAAATTACACGTCAAGTGGTTTCTAACAGAGATATTTTTGACTTTTTTAAAAGAATAGACCACGTGAGAAGTTTTAAAAAAATGCAAGAATTTATCAGATATTGTACCTCGACTTCAACCTCTGGCAAAGCCTTGGAAAGTTGCAGAAAAAATCTGAAATTTATACCACACAGTTTTTGAAGCCTTGTCTTTAATTTAAGTCAATAAAACCTAAGAAATCTTTACAGGTTTTCGAGATACGACTAAAAATATCCATGCGCGTTTGCGCCGAGTTTCAGTCGCTTACACAGCGAGCCTGGTCGACGACTCCGGTGATTGCCGCCTAAAACTCAATACAGATATTCTTGGACATTTTTAATCATATCTTGAAAACCCTTGAATACTTTAACAATTTTATTTGCCCTAATTAATGCTAAGATTTTAAAGATTACGTCCTGTCAATTTCATCTGCTTTCAAGAGTTTCCTAAGTCACATCACGAGTTTAAGTTAAGGAACAAAATCTGAGAAAGTCTCGGCGATCGGCGCTCACGCGGCCGAGAGCGGTAATTGCAGACTGAAACTTGACGGATCCATATCATCCCACATGCGGCAAGTCTCCCTGCGACAAGTCACACCTGCGGCATGTCACATCTGCGGCATGTCACATCTGCGGCATGTTACATCTGTGACATGTCACATCTGCGGCATGTCACATCTGCGGCATGTTACATCTGTGACATGTCACATCTGTGACATGTCACATCTACGGCATGTCTCATCTGCGTCATGTCACAACTGCGGCGTCTCTACCTAGCGGCTTTTCTCCCGTGCGGCATTTATCACAGTGAAATTGACATTTTTGCGGCATCTCTCACCAGTGGAAAGAATTCGACCAATATTATTTCTGTGTCCAGTCAGAGGGGTGCCTTCCCGCCCCCCACGGGCGTTGGAAAAGGGGTAGGGGTGTGACCTTACATTATTTCTGTGACCAGTCACAGGGATGCGGTGAGAGATGCCGCAAAAATGTCAATTTCACTGTGAGAAATGCCGCGCGGGAGAGAAGTCGCTAGATAGAGATGCCGCAGTTGTGACAC
>UWNZ010030565.1:0-10054 GCA_900474215.1 Andricus inflator
TTCACACGTAGTGGTTACATACTATCCAGGATAAATAGTCAAATAATGTAAAGATTTCTTTTTGAGTTTTTGTATTTCAGTTTTAATTTGTTCTGTAGATCAGTCCATCAGTTGTGTATAAAAAGTTAAATGCTCTGTCTAAATAAATGGTCGCCAATAAGCGCCCGTTGAATCGGCAGAATTATTATTATGTTTCTTATGTTTCCGGAGTCTTATGTTTGACAGTCCTTGTTTGAGTTGGGTTTTTCGCTCCGGTCGAATATCAACGATGTACATACATGGAGGACACTTCGGTATATTATGTTTTATTTTACTTTGAGGCCATAGGCGCGTTACCTGAGTAGATATTTTTATATTTTTTTTTATATTCATTGTTCAACCAGTTCAAAGTCGACCGGAGCGAGCCCATATTCTTGTGATTTACTTTCTCGTATATCTACAGAATGAGGAAGATTTAGGGTTTCATTTGTGGGACTGAATTGTTTTTATATATATTTACATTATACAGGGGGGGGGGAGGTGATAGAGTACGCGAAAGCATCGGAATTTGTTTTCTAAACGAATAAAACGCGATAGACTCGTATAGGCGCATGAGTCTACAAATCGCTGGTGCCATTCAAACAAAATCCAATATTGATCTCTAAAAACGTCTCATTTCGAAAAGACAATTTTTGTTTATAAAATTGATACTCGACTTTTATAAAACACTTTCGTTCTATAAAATCGTTCTTAGTAATTTTGAAGGGACTGAGTCCTTGTCGAGACGTTTTTAAGGACGAAATCTGAATTATCGAGTGCAACATTTTATTTTTTACATAGAATAGAGAAAGCAGCGCTGCTTCGATGTTTCAGCTAAAAGAGCGTGTCAAAAAGAATTATTTATGTATGTTTCTTACTACAGGGTGTCCCAGACTCAACCGGACTTATATGGCTGTATAAAAATGAAAAAAATAGATCGAAAATTCCTTTTCAAAAAATCAATTGAAGTTTTAGTTTTTGAGTTATAAAATATTTGGGCTGGACCAATCAGGAGCGCGGTATAAACAGCCGTGCGTCCGTGAGCGGTAGTCTAACGTTGTGTTATTGATGCGTGCGCCGAGGTGGGGCAAGCGACGGGAGAACAGCGGTCACTACCACTACGTTGGACTTCCGCTCACGCACGCTCGACTGCTTACACCGCACCCCTGATTAATCCAGCTTAAATATTTTATAACTCAAAAACTAAAACTTCAACTGATTTTTGGAAAAGGAATTTTCGATTTATTTTTTCAATTTTTATACAGCCATATAAGTCCGGACACTTGACTCTGGGACAACCTGTATAATCTACGTTTTAGAAACGTTTTTCTCCGAGCTTTTATCGAAGAGAATTTATTAAACCAGCTAATTTTTACATTTGGTTAGCTTTACATCTCGAGGTAAAAAAGGCTCGTGAAAAAAAGGTTTGCGGAACGTCTAAGGTCTCATTTATATGCTAAGAACATTTTTGAAGTCTTCTTGACAACTATGTTAGCCAATGGCAGTGCGTCACTTTTCCGACCAGTCATTCGATTTTGCGATTACGTTTCATATGCACATTCAAACTTGATTTATTAAGAGGTAGTATATCGGAGAGAATATGTGGATATCTCGTATTTGTCCCGTTATTATACGATAAAGCATGCGCCTAATTTCTAGATTAGGTGTTTACGTGTGTATGTGTGTAGATGTGTGAGTTCTATATAAGTAGTTTGTATAGCGCATAATCAATAGTTCATAATAATAATAATTTCATATAATTATCATAATAATTCCTACACCAGAGAAAACATTGTTAAACATTATCTGCATCTCATATTACTTTTTTCATCCTCGCAATAATAATGAGTAAACTTGCTTTTCATTTAGTTATCATAATTATTAATCCTCGCTTTAATTTATATTAAACATCCTTCGATATAATATTTATTACAAAATTTGTACTCTTATAGGGGAGGTATCAAGGGACACAGCTGCCTTGCTGCCTTGGGTACATCTTACTCGCACTTTCCTCTTTCCCAGTTTTTCCATTCTACGTTTTCCTCCTTTTTTTGTATTTTCCAACTCTCTAATTTCCGCCTCCTCTTATTTTCCTTCTGGCGAGCTTCAATTCCGGTTGCGTTTTACTTTATCCCGAAAACCAAATATCCACCAGACCTTGTTAAATACATTTTACGGACTTATATATTTTTTTATATTTGAACTAGGGTAACGACACCAATAGTGATCCACTTTTAAGATCACATTCAAACACAGACTTTGAAGTCTTATCTTTAAATCAAGCCAATAAAACTTTAAAAATCTTCGCGGATTCTCAAGATATGGCAGGAAATTTACAAGCGTTTCTGCGTGGGATTTCAGTCGACGGTCATCGGCAACTGATGTTGCAACATAGGAAACTTGTTTTAAAAAAAAACTGAAATTGACAGCACTACCACTACTTAAGGGTGGACCACTATTAGTGTCATTACCCTATTTGTCTCTGAAATATCTTATAGAATTTTACAATTTATTTTTGTAAAGTCTAGCGGATATTTGGTCAGCGTGGATTAATTCTCACGATAGAGATCAATCCTTCAGTAAAATGTCCCAATATGAACCGAAAGTAGCCAGGTCTCTTCTGAAATGTAATGAAACTTAACCACGGTGCCAAAAAGAAATTCAAAAACATTTTCCTGATTTCGATTTTAAGCCGAAAATGTTTCCTTTCCCTAAATCGTCTTATCATTTTAGGCTCGTTAATCCGAAACGAAAAGGGATAAAAGCCTCGTTTCGGGTTCTTGTTTGCCGACTACTCGAGACGTCTGCCAATTAAATTAAGCCTCAAATTTATTCCAGAATAAGTGACAATGAGAGGATCGTCAACCTTCGTACCGTATTTACCAAAGGAATCCAAAATTTTCTTTAGCTCATTTTTATATATTTTTTGATCTAAAAAATTAGCTGCACCGTGGTTTCATTCTAAACACTTAGATTTCTTTTACGCGATAATAAAAAACAACGCGAATAATAACGAGGATTGCGAAGGAGGAATCTACGGGATAAAACGTTGGATTAAATAGACGATGGATTTGGATTATTCTAATCAGAAGTGGAAAGTGTTCTCGCATACTTCGACCATTCGGTTATACACGCATACACACGCACACGAGCAACAAAATACATTTCCCAATTTTCAAAAAGGAATGTAAACGAAATAGTCAATTAATTTACAAAACTTTTTTCAATTGGGAAAGTGACTTTTTGGTCGCTCATGGCCTAAGCTGATGGGATGTGACTAGAGACGTACGACGATTTCTTATGACTCGGATTTGGAACCGAATAATTTAGATTTATCGATTCGCACATCCCCAGGCTCGACTATATATGATTAAACACTAATTATGGACAATTAGGATACGCGATGAATACATGTTCGACAATTACGAGACGCTCAAATGGTATGGCGTTAATTGCTTATTTGAATTGTGTAATAATCAAATCACTACGGATATTACATCAAGATTGTAAAGAAATCCTTTCAAAAAGCTTAGTTGCTTTTTTTTTTATTTTAGTTTTAATTCAGCAGTCTACTACTCTCCGCTGGTTCCTGCATTTCGTCGGATGGCGCCTTCGCCGAGGAATCGATTTTTTAATAAAACGAGACTATAATTGTTATCAATAATTCCAAACTGGATTGATCAAGCCTCTAATTACAAAATTACTTATTAATTTTGAAAATCAAAGAGAGTTTTTTTTTTCAAAGAGGTACTCTCAACTCCAGTAAGTGAAGAATTTCCCATTCCTGGAATTTTATCATTAATTTAAAGTTTCCGAAGCAGCAGTAAATCTTGAGTCAATTTCGTCTGGAATTATCTGGGCGGGATTTTCGTCGTCTCTAGAAATTTGTCGCAAGTTCGTTTTCCGAAAGAAATAAAAGAAGCGCGCGCCCGTACGAGACAGGAATGCGCGAAACAGTCGAATACTCGCGACTATATCCTTTTAGAAAAATTCCATAAAAAATTCCTTCTTTCTCCTTATTATCTCAAAATTTCTTAATTCTTTAAGGGTTATTATATCGCTTTTGAATACATCTAGCCAATTATTCGCCCCCATTTCAGCCCCGACTCGTTCGAACTCCTCTGCCCTCGAATTAAATTTATAAAAATAATTTTTAAAACTAATTTTGACAATCATTGTTTTGTAAAACTAATACCGAATTAATAAAGCCTTATGCTAAATAAATAGAAAAATAAAATTTAAAAATCTCTCATGTCAAATGAGGATTACAAAAAAATAAATTACTTTCTCCTATCTTGTAGAGAACGTAGGTAAGCGTAATTTGGCCCCCTTCCAAAAATTTTTCAAAAAAATATTTGCTAAAGGAAATTGAACGAGAGGAGGCTCTCTATTCGCCATACCAATAAGTTTCTATTAACGAGTCGATCGAGCGGCACTTTTATGCTTCCTCACTTTTTTTTTTTAAACTCTGTCAGTTGTTCCGTTTGGTCCGCACTACCAGCATGATTTACTTTGCACTGCAAAATACTTGTTACTATTTTTGATCGCTTCCATGCCTGCCGTCCGATCGGTTTCCTCCACACGAATTACATCGACTAAAAGCTAATTCTAAGTAACCTAATATCGAGATGGGTATGACCTTTTTAGGTGAAAATTTGGATTCTAATCTCTTACGACTACAGAGGATATCAACGACATTGCAAACGGTGTAAAATTCGAAATGCGCGCTTCCAGAGCTTTTAACGACAACGAATTACACATGAATTTGAGCTTTTTTTCATCAATCTTTTTCGACATCACACCATTCTCTTTTAAATTTTAATTTACAGAGAATCGGAGATATACCCCTTTTTCCGAGACCATCTTGTCCTTTTTTTTAACGATGACTTATTTACATCGCTTTTGAAAATGAAAAAAATATTCTAAAACTTAGTTTCGACCATTCCTCTTTTTCCGTCGTCGTTTCAATTCTTCGCACTCGAACGTTGTGCAACGAACTTATGTTAAAAAAATAGGGTAGAAAAATTATCCATCTAATTTCGAACCTTACCGAATCTAAGAGTTGCTCTTTGCGTTTTTTTCTCTCTTAATAACACAGCCGAATCAAAATGCCCCGATTTTCTTCCTTTCTCTATAATTTATACGCAAATTCCTTAATTTAGTCTCCTAATTTTTCATGAACCCTAATCCTACCCTTAATTCAAATTACGATCAAACTTGGAAAAAGTACAAAAACTTGGCGCCAATTTGGTAATTTCGTAACTTTAATTTTTAATTTTTAAACTTCACACTCGTCCTTTTCGCGATCGATTTTATCGAATCACCGTGTCTGCATTGTCGAAGTTCTACTTGGGGTTCTAATTATAAATCAAACTAAATTAAGACTCCATGGAGAACACATATTCTTTTAAAGGGATATTTACCGATTCTTTTATTTACAAAAAAAAGCATCAAATGTATCATGGAGTCCTCAAAAAGTCCAATGAGTGACGTATACATCAATAAATTTGTCCAACAAGAACCAGAGAATAGAAAAAGATAAAAATATCTTTGCTTTTATTCATTTCCATCCGAGATTCTTGCGGACTTCGAACAGCCGTTTTCCTATTCTAATTCTAATGATAATCTGTGGAGCGTTTATGCGCGACTAATGGATTAAATGGTTAGAGAAATAGACATGTTTGAAGGAATTAGCACATTCATACATCTTTCATACGTTTTGTGACCCTACAGGGAAAAATGGTAAGTGGGATCGATAATTGCGATAAGTTCCTATAAACTATCGATTATTACCTTACGTACTTAAACGAAAAAGATTTATTAATCCGCGAAACTCACTTTTATTCGTGAGCTACGGAGGTGTTTTCATTATGTCTCGGTTTTACATTTTCGTGTGTAGAAGTGTTAATATTGTGAGCTTTATCGAATAGGAGCCACGGTTTGAGGATAAGGAAGAGCAACACTCATTTCCTGAAGTTGTTAGACCTGAGCTTTCTACCTCACATTCGTTTTTCCAGTCGATTCATTTTCTTAGTTCCATCTTCAATTCTGCACGAACTATTGAAGGACTGACTTTAATGAAAACCGACTAAATTTATTCCCAATGATAAGATTGTAGTTTCATAAAAGTCATTCCAACAACATATCCGTTAAACTCTTTATCTTCCCCTGCAAGTCCTTCTTTTCTGCAAACGTTTCATTAGGCCTCAATCGAGGAGAGCGACTCTTGTGAAACCAGAAAAGAAAACCTGCCTTTTGAAAATGTTAACTCTCGTCGATCTCATAAAATTGAAACGCCACTTTCGGTGTGAGATACCCGAGTGAGCAGTGACGCTAAAAGGTAATAACAACGCTATTTTCTATGTACATTTGTACCTTGGCTAACATCCGATCGATTCGATTTTCGCCGAGCTCCCAGACTTAGAAGCCTGAATTTGATAACTCAAATCCTAATCGAATTCTATTACAAGATTTTTTTATTAAATAAGATCGATTGTTGAAAAGATTAGCTCACAGAAAAAACTGGGCGGCAGCATATTACGCAGTTCAACTTGACTCTACCGGAGAGAAGGATGATAAGGAGGAGGAGGAGGAGGAGGAGCAGCCCCGTTTCATACACCCAGTTTTTTCTGTGCTGCTGCAAAGTTGAGTCAAGTCAACTAGGTCGACTCTGCTTTACAGCTTCTATGAAATTCTCAAAAAAGAGAGCAATTGGAATGTTCATCTACGTTGACAACTGGGAACTCGACTCCTTCAACCGCAGTGTGAAAGACAGCCGGCTGTATTGTTTCTGACGACAAACAGCCCGCTTGGCTCTCGTCAAAAATCCCTGTCCCTGTCTCACAGTTCTGTCTTATCCAGATGAAAGAAAATTAATTGAAAGCGAGACTCCAAAGTAATAATTAGGATAATATTGGAAAGGTCCAAAAAGAATCATTCAAGAGCCAAGAGTCTATCGCACGTCGGGGAAACAAAATCGCTCTCAGTAGCGCCACCTGATAAAATTTGTCTCTTTCCTCCAACCAGTAACAACTGACAATCTACATATAATTACACGACTTACAGGAATAGTGGAATAATTTTTCTAGTGCTCCGAGTAGAAACAGTGGGTAGATGCGTGGAGGGATTAAAAATCTGTGAAACTTAATCGGGACTTTGCCAGGATCACCAGAGAGTCTCCAATTCCGTATCCTCTTTCACAAATCCTTGCTTTAGGCAAACCTGACAAGAGAGACTCTCCGATGTTCGAGGCTCGCTCAATCACATTTTATCCTTTCATTTCACTGTAGCCATGTTGGCACGTGTCTCGTTTTGTACGTTGTAAAACTTTAAAGAATTCTACAAGGCTATTTTTTGTTACTATTTGTTATTCCAAACGAGAGTCTCGATTTTTTTATAAGGAAAGCTTTCCTTTTTCATATATCTGGTTTTGTCTATCGTCTTAACGATTGCACTGGTCAAAAAAATTGTATGTGTCCACGAAACTGGACGTGTCCTTTCCAAGGATTGACGAATTTGCTCAATTTGAACGGTCTTGAAGAAAATCGCTAACTAGTGATCACATCTAAAAATGAAGGCCGTATTTGAATTCAACATGAAAAACTACTAGGGAAACGCAAATTTCAATTTAATGGACACATAGATCACATTTTGTGACCAGTCTTATAGACAGAAAGCGGGAAAGTAATTGTAATCGCGCGATTATATAAATTGCAGGATAATCTACACATCGAAAGGTACCTGACCTTCTCCAAATGAGTACGAGAATCAACGTGGATGTATTATGAGTTTACACTACGGAACGAAACCTGTCGCTTTCTTTCTTAATTACAGAGGGGATCCGATGACAGTGCTCCTAAGTCAACGATCGAATTATCAAATACACAATACAACTGTGATAAATCGAAACGATTGAGATTACTATAGTACATATAGAAATGCCTACGTAACGTTTAGATATGATATATGTATATATCGTGGCGCGATAATATCGCTTGTTATGCTTCTCGATTCACGGTTCGGCTGATAAAACTGTGGGTATGTAATCCTTCAGAAATAATTAATTACTACTGCGCAAAAACTATTCGATAATGTGCAATCATAACGCAATGATAATAATGTAATAAGAAGCATCGTTATTAAACCGATCTCCAATTAACGGAATAAGAAAAACAGGTAAATTCGACTAAAGGCAACGATAAATCAAAAAATTAAAATATAACTAAGGTTCAGCTTCGGTGTTTGATGGGATTTCAACAAATCCTGTGACTGCAGTAATTTTAATATTACTTGACCTGAGAACATCAAATATCAAATTGAAAAATGAAGTAACTTTAATCTTACTGTTGTCACACTATTGAATTCATGTGATATTTTCCCGTTTCAGACTCCACATTAAATATCTTGTAAAAAAAAAATTGATATTAGAGGGATCATCATCATCACCTCGCAATCGATGTGGGGTTAGAACGGAAAAGAAAAGGGAATTCAAGTTACACCAGATGATCACAAAATATCACCATGTCGCTCGACAATGGCACGCGTAATATTCTAATCAGCTACGCGTTCAGTTTACTTTATATGTATAAACCACGATTGTTCCGATGCCGATAAATGTTAAGGTTCCGATATCATACTTTTATCTTATTCTGAGCAAAGTCACAAGGAGAACCGATTCCAGAATAATTTAGATCTCCCTTAGATCTAAATCCAGGTATTTACAGTTTGCATTTCTGAAGTCTTTTCTCCCTTGAAATTGCAGACTACAAATACGTTTTAAGGAAACAAGTCGGTTTTCGTTAATCATGTACCTGGCGTAGTTTCTTAATTTTTTATACGCGTATCTACGTGTTCGTGAACCGATGTCCCGACACTTTCAATGTCTTCGTTATCATCGATTCTGAATCACGAATAGTATCTATGTAGTTGTCTACCACAGCTGAAAGTCTTACTTCCTACAATACACCTTAGAGTACACATGATAATGTGCATCCTGTGAAAACGATTGTTGTTTACCTTACACTCGATTACGATCCATCGATTTGAAAAACACGCTAAAAAAACGACTCATCAAACACTCAAATATCCGTTCGCGAATACCTATAATATTACATGACACGATAACCTACAACCGGAACGCTACGTCTCACCGATTTTCTCGCGATAGCCTTTTTTTGTCAACGTTCAACGCGATCTGAGACTGAACAATAAATAAATCTCCCGGTCTCTTAAATTTTACCCCAAATGTAAATCGACTCCCAACTCTCTTAATCTCGCAATGGCTATTCTAAACTCTATTCATATTTCAACCACATAACTCTCAACCTCTTCCTTTTTCTCTTCAACTTTACCCTCTTCACATCCCCTCCTTTCAACTTATCAACTTATCCAACGCGACTGCTTCTATAATATATATTCAAAAGATCGAGCTATATATTTTATGTATATAATATATATAATTAATATATATTACTTTGTAAAATCGACGTCCCGGCCACTCGCTGAAGAGACCGAGCATACCCATAAATCTCTCTTCTAAAAACATCGATACAAAAATTTCACTCTCACCATCGTCTCTGAAGACGAATCACCTCGGAGATGCTGGAGCGATCCGCCTCTGACGACACGAGTAGGTATAGCAAATGTATAAAATCGTACGATTATGGGAATAAAAAAGTTAGCCTAACTATCGTAAACCTTAGTGCATACAATTACGTCGAGTCTACATTCAAATAGAAAAGACTTATAGAATTCTGTTAGAAGACTCGCGGATCTCATTCAGAAAAGGATCTACACTCACCAGTCTCAGAGAAATTGACCAAGGTTGAGTCTTTTATTCTTCGTCTGGTCGAGCAAATCCTTTTCCCCTCGGCGTTCAATATGCCAGATATATGGAACGTTACTCTCTTAAGGACATTCAGTTGAATCCGGTTTTACTGGATCAGCTCTTACGTTCAAAGGGTTGAACATTTTGTTCTGATGTTTTGCATACGCATTCTAAATATTCTCTTTTTCTCTCGAAGCTATTTTTTAGCAA
>UWNZ010030920.1:757-15379 GCA_900474215.1 Andricus inflator
AAGTAGCGGTTTTTTCTAAAATTTTGCACTTTTTGTCCACTTTTCAATTAGGGTGAGATAATAATTAATTAAAGTTAACAAAAATAATTATTTGAACAGTTTGTTATTATTTTGAATAAAATTATCTTTGAATAATGGTGAAAAGTTGCGGTTTTTTAACAATTTTCAACTTTTTGTCCACTTTTCACTTAGAGTGAGGTAATATAATTAATGCAGTTTGCAAATCTAATTGTTTAAAAGACATTATTGTTTATAATTCACTGTCTATCTTATCCTATATTAATGCCAGATAGTTGCGGTTTTTTCTGAAATTTTTAACTTTTTGTTCACTTTTCACTTAGTGAGGTGATAAATAATGCAAGTTAACAAATATAATTGTTTTAACAATTGATTATTATTTTTTATAACTGTCTTCTCTTAGATAATTGTTAGAAGTTGCGGTTTTTTCTGAAATTTTTAACTTTGCTTTGACGTTTTAGTTATGAATTAATAATAAATTAACATTAGAAAGAACCATTCTTTTTTAACAATTTCATTTTTTTTTTAATATATTTTTCTGAAATAAGACGGATATAACATAACATTAGAAAAAAAATTCACTTTGAAAAAATACAATACTTTCAAAAAAATGGTTCTTGATGTTCATTTATTATTTGTTCATAACTAAGAAGCCAAAGCAAAATTGAAGATTTCAGAAAAAAGCGCAACTTTTCGAATTACTCTAAGAGTTGTAAATAATATCAATTGTTTAAATAATTATATTTGTTAACTTGCATTAATTATTACCTCACGAAATGAAAACTGGACAAAAAGTTTAAAATTTCAGGAAAAATCGCAACTATCTGGCATTAATATAGGAGAAGATAGTTATAAACAATAATTTGTTTAAATAATTACGTTTCTTAAATTGCATTAATTATTAACTCACACTAAGCGAAAAGTGGACAAAAAGTTGAATATTTTAGAAAAAACCGCAACTTTCTAGCATTATTCTAAGAGAATATTATAGAAAATAATAATAAATTTTTTAAACAATTATGCTTGGTAACTTTAATTAATAATTAGCTCACTCTTATCCATAAGTGGACAAAAAGATAAAAAAATTCCGAAAAAACAGCGAGTTTCTATCATTATTCTAAAAAAAATTGCTATAAATGATAACAAATTGTTTAAACAATTTATTTAAACATTTAATTATCAATAGAAAGTAATAACTTATGTATTAGAAATAATTTGTATTTAAAAAATCGCAAATAAATCATAATTAGCGCCAAAAACTAACAAAACCCAATTTTTCACTTATGGGTTTTTTTGGAACCCTATAAAATAGACTTATGGGAGTAATATTTAAAAATAATTATTTATTTGTATTCTATAGCTAACTGTGAAGATAAATGAATAACATTTACAAAATCGTATTTTTTTCTTATGGGAAATACGTGTTAAACTTCCTGGGGTTTGTGGAACCATTTTGTTGCATTTTTTTCTTTTTTGTAGAGTCGAACAATTTTGGGGCGATATGCATGCAAATTCGAAAAAACATTGGACCTAAAACGATAGTAGAGCTACAGGAACGTTCAGATCCATTGGGTGAATTAGTTTTTTATTTCCTCTGGTTTTTCTTGGTACCTTCCTTCTCTTGTTATTTTGAAAATCTCATTCAAATTTCAGTTTCTGTTCATAATAACAAATTTTAATATCGTTAACTTTAACTTTTTATTAAACACATTTTTTATTCTAAAATTTCAAGGTATAAAAAGATTATTAATTCAAAGCAAATGAATAACTTATCATTTAAAATAGGATGTTCTCGTTCCAAAATGTATTTGAAGGCGAAAAGTGTCAAGGAAGACAAATAAAAAATCATATGCGGAGTATACAATTTTCTAATTAAAAAATTATATCTAAGAAAATGATATTTATTCTAGTTAAATTATAAATTGAATGTAAGTTTTGTAATCCTTTGATTTTTACTAATTTTTAACATTATTTTACTCAAAAGCTTCTTGATAGTTATTATAGTCATTTTTGACCCAGAAATTGAAAACCTCGTCCGATAATTTTAATTCTGCAATCCTTGACTATTGTAAATTTTTATGAATCTTCTGCAAAAACTACTTTCTAATCCTAATTATATAAACGCTGAATTAAAGGTCTAAAAGGGTAAAAAAATGATTAAATCATTATTCAGAGATAATACAGGCTTCTTATATTGTTTAGAACAGCACAATGGCTGGACGAATTATATTACATATTTATAAATTTTTATCAGTATCTGTATGTGTATATAAATTCAGAGAAATATTCTATCGCACATTGACCTTAAAAGCTGTCACGTTTCATCTAAACGAGGGCAGTAAATGGACATACACAAACTGAGATTTAAATTATGAATAAGTACATGTACGTAGATCTCTCGAAATGTGCATTCTCGAAAAATCCTACGAACAATCATGAGAAATTCATTTAAATCTCACACTCAAGATATGACGAACTTACAAGTAGGACATCTTTTAATGATAATCCATGAAAATATCAGATTTATTCTCCCATTATATGCAATCCTTCCGTCTAATTGAGTTATGTATTCGTCGCATGATGACATTACTGTTTTACGATGACGTTGATAGTAAAATTAATTACGATAATAATGGCGATATTTATGATGTTACAAAAACAATAAGGGACATCTATCGTAACTGTTATTGAATTAACTTTCAACTACCCATGACTTGACTCATACATATATACTCTTAATGTTACTTTTATCAGGGAACCTTCTTGAATATTTCTCTCTTTCGTTCTGTCAATCTTTCTCTCTCACTCTCATGCTCGTTTACATTTAAAAAGTACTCTCGGAAATTCTTTGCCTTCTTCCCTTCCAACACTTAATAGAATAATTATTATTATTATCAATAAATCTCCTAATAGGCGACGATCGCCATAATTTTCTTTTTTACTCTGTATTTATAAAATTTCTCTTCGCTAACTTTATTCTTTCTTTTTTGGATTGGCAGACGAGTTGGCTGCCTCTCGCTGGACTAGAGATTTCACTACTGCTTTATTGCGCATATTTCATTACTGTTTTGCATCTTTACTATCCGAGAAAGGGCCGCGACTCGAACCAGGCTCCGTTTGCAATTATGAATCAAACGCGTTCCGAGCTTGTCGGTGACTTTCTTCCGGCAATTCTACGCACGATTTTCAACCAATTCGAAATGACGAACGTGAATCTGACTTTTTAAATTTTGGTGAAAAATAATTAACTCTCTCATTCCTGCTTCCTCCTCCAGAGTCCAAACACAATATATACAAACTAGTGTCCCAATCCTTACAAGACAAATTTCAAAATAGATCGGATTCACTAACAAATTTTCTGATCCGATTATCAAAACCGTCCAATTTTAAAACAATTTACGCGCTCAAAGACATGTCAAACTTTCATCAAAGCTGTGAAACCTGCTTGCAAATTCTTTTTACAACAAAGATTTTACAACACTGCATCGATCATTCAGAGTGAAATTCGCGTCTTCATTGCTACCGATACTTCCTTCCTTTTTATCTATTTTAGAACCGACAAATAAATATGGTACAAGTGCCTTTAACGGATAAGTCAATTCCAGTAATGCTGCGTTTTACGTTACACCGATACATAAGGCACGGCCTAGAAATATATGTATTTTCTGTAGGATTTTTTTTTTCGATGGCATACGAAAATAATAGAGCTTTGTAGGAAAGAAGATCTCTTCGGAGCAACTTTTAACGACGCACCTCAACAATCGAGTCTTTTTCACTGTGCACACAAAAATATTTCACTGTCAGGATTATATAAAAACATGATTGTATAAAAACTTGTGTCAGTGTTCGTTCCCTTAACGTAATATAATTTGATATAGTCAAAAAGCGTTGTATCAAACGTCACATTCGCTTAACAATCTACTGGAAGATCATTTCTCGCAATGCTACAAACCACTCAGGCGCCTTAAAAAGATGAATTGACTCGCATTCGGATTACCAAATAACTCACATTTGAAATACAAATTTCTGGTATCCGAAGGTGAGTAAATCGATTTTATCGATACTCGTCTCCGTACATCTATTACGATCGGCAGTAAAAGTACAGTCATATCGAGTCCTTCACGGTTAAAAAACGTTTAGTGGGGATCACTCAAAGTCTAGAATCCCTCGTGCGTTCTATGAATAAGCGAAAGTCGCACGCAGGATTTCTTTGGCAATAAATGTGGGCAGGGCGACGCTTTTGGGTCCTAAGATAGAAAATTCTTCAAGAATATGTGAATAACGAGAATTTGCTTACAAGAAAATATTCAACTAAGAATTTTCGATCAAAGATTCTAATCGTACTCTAAGGAGGAAGAGAACATAGAGCGCAAACAATAATTCTAAATGGAAAGAATGCGCGCAGTCTAGCTAAATGCCCTTAAACCTGAAACGCCCGTTACTACGTAATCACACTGCGTTAGGTAAATCAATAATTAATACAACTCATAAATGACAAACGTATAAAGTAATTCAAAGCGCAATAATGGTAATAAAATTATAAAGGGGGGAGGGGGATACAATATTAAAATCAGAGAGAGAGAGAGAGCGGTCTGAAGTAGAAGCAACAATAGTAGTAGTAATAGTTAGTAGTAGTAGCAGAGTTGAATAATAGCCATGATTACTTTAAAATCCTACAATCGACCTATTCGTTTATTTTACTCTCGAGGGGGTTGCGCCAGTATCGTCGACAGTGTTAGGCTTCACATTCTACAAATTCTGAGAATAGTCGTTTGTATTCTATTTGAAAAACTAGAGTCTTCTAGGAAATGATTTTAGGAATTCCCCAGATTTTGCAGGATTGACGATTTAATTGACAGAGTGTTTCCACCGACGCAACGATCCTCGAAGACAACGCTCGTCATTCTTGTATCTCTCCTCTGGAACTCTTTCCTCTTTTCCTACTTTAACCTCGAGGTCTTAGGTCGACCAGGAGGAACCTAGCGACAAGGATAGAGGAAGGGGTCCTCGGCACCTTGAATTGGATTTGCCGCGTGGTTTGAACTCGGTTCAGGATCTGTATATACGAATAACGTCTCTGATTGGTGCTCGGCAAAGAGGACAGTGACCGCCACCTTTTCCTCGCCATTGCTGAATTGCGCACGTGTAGCACATGCACATGTGGCCGCACATGTAGAGGACGCTGTCGATGCTGCGCTCGTAGCAAATCGAGCATTCACTAGGTTGTCCAGGGGTTGGTTGGAGACCCTCGCTCCACTGTTGAAGGTGCGATGACGAGAGAGTTCCATCGAGACTTTGATAAGAAACTGGATCGACATAAGTCGAAGATCCAGTGGAGGTCATCGTGCCAGTAAGTGGAGGCGATGACTGCCTTGAGGATCCCGGATGTGGGACTGGAGCTTGTGCCGGAACGGGCGGTGGATTTCTGTGGTTGCCGGACGAAGCATAGATAGGTTGAGGAGTCGGAGGTGGTGGAGCTGGATAGCTTCCTTGTGGTGGAAGATTTACGACAAGGACGGTGCCTCCGCCAACTGCTGGTTTAAACTGAACCATCTCAGAGAATCTAGAGAGTTCGGTCGCAGCATTACTGTGATTCGAGTGTTGTTGTTGCTGCTGCTGTGCGCCAGAAGGCGAAGGAATGCACTGTCGCGTCCTGGGAGGGGAATTGGGTCTGCTGGCAAGCATTCTGACTCTTTGGGTGCTTCCATAAACATCGACGAAAGGCCAGAGTTGGAGGCTTTGGTCTACGTGCATGACGACGTTGGGAGGACCTCCGTTTTTGCTCATCTGGACCTCTCCAAAGTGGGTGACGGTGAAGGCGATCTCATCACCGGGTTGTGGACTCGAGGCGACGTCTTTTGAAACGACCCAATACTCGGGTCGGTCTAGGAGAAGATCGCTGTCGTCGGGAAGGTCCGTCGTTGTGAGTCTAGCTGGGTCACAGGATGTGAAGCCAAGAGCTAAAGCACCAAGGTACACTGGTTCTGTTGCCAGGATCTGGACAACAAGTCTCTCGCCCAGAAAGAGAGGTCGACTCGTGAATGAATATCCGTGGCAGAATTCCGTGTCGTCACGCGTAGCGACGCATTGTTGGTTCGTGAAGTGAATGTTTCTACCTCGAGTTCTGTAAAATAAAACAACACTTATTAGAAAGGGATAAATCAATAGAGAATAATATTATTGCCTCTACGGAATTAGAATTCGAGACTGATTTCGTCAATTGTTTTGTAAATAGATTTTCAACTTTGATTAGAGATGAAAAGTCCACTCTGTCAATTATCACTTATAATGCAATACGCTCCCGCGATTTTTCAAAAGATTTGTATTTTCATTCAATATTCAATATTGGAAAAATTGAGATGTTTTCATCATCATTTCAGATTTAGAGACTAAAGTCCGCTCATCGTTATTACTTTTTAAAAAGAGTAGTGATCTCAATCCTCAAATATCTCAAATCATCAGACTTGTGTCATAAACTTTTTAAACATCTTAAAAATTTCTTATCGACAAATTCTCGAACTCTATCACGTAGTGCAGTCACGCGACAAGTTCAATCCCATTAAAGAACTTGTATCATCGTGGGAGTCCAGAGTTCGAGACTTGCGACTTTCTAGAGAAGAATCTACTCGAGCTTTTCTTGCGCGTATTTCCTCGAAGAAGATCGTGATGGAAATCTAATAACAGATCGTTCCCGAGAGTATTCAAGAAAACGAGCGGAGACCTTTTGCAACCTCGGCACGCGAAAGGAAGGGACTGAGGGGATCAGCGACCTCGGGCGAGAAGTGGCAAGTGCGTAGTGTAGTATACTTACGGATGGAATGGCAGAGGAGTGAACAGAACGCCGGAAGGTTGAAACCTCAGGCCGGGGAGGTCGATGTCGAGCTCGTGATGGATGGACACGTTCTGCATGGACGGAACGATGATCCTCTCAACGTCTCTACGAGAATTGCTGACGTCGTCCATGGCCGTGTGTCTGCTGTGCTGAGCATTGTCCTCATTGCTGTGCTCGGCACCTTTCTTGATATTGTTGAAGTGCTGCCGATTTGGGTCCACGAACTCGATTTCAGTGCTGTTTCCGTAGACGTCGATGATGGCCCATAGCGGTCCTCTTGTCTCGACGCCGCTGAAGAAGACTCCCTTTTCCTCTCCATTAACTCCAAAGTGAACATCTCCAGCAGATGTCACATAATAGAAAAGGACTGAATCCCTGTCTGCGAATCTCTCAGCTAAGGCTTTCGCCCAGTATCCTGGTTTATTCGTCAAATCAGGACATGCGTATTTTGGCAGAGCGTTGCGCAGATTGGCTGGATCATTGCTTGTGAATCCGAAACGGATGACTCCGCTCCAGTTGTTAGAAATCGCGAGGAACTTGACACAGACCTGGAAATAGAAATTAATTAGTATTGCTGAATCATGTTTTTTTAAGAGTCTATTCTATTTTTATTCAGAAGTGTCTTTGGGAAGCTAGTTTTGCAAAGTCGAGCTAAATGGGAATGAGAAAGATACGATACTATGTTTCAGGTAATTTAGGCTTTCTTCATATACATACAACGCTTTGTGGAACATAAACGCATGCTTGCGAATCTGAAGCCTTGGAGTAAGGGTAAGGGGAGTTTGTATCAATAAATGCGAATTTTCTAATGAATTTTATTCACAACAGACTACAGTCTTGAGTTGCAAAATCTTCGATTCCCTCGAAACGTGCTGAACGAGCGATTTACCGATCTATGTACCTCCGCGAAACGCGAGGTCGCGCTTCTCCTGTATAATTAGAGGGAAGGCTACAACTCAGGTGCTCTCGCTGAACTCAACTCCTCTCAATGAATACAACCGTCTAGTTACAAGATAAGCATTAACTTCATGCTTCAATTAAAATAAAACAGAAGTGACTTTAGAGGGAGAAATGAAATAAAAATCATAATGCAAGATGTTCTCAAAGTAAAGACGATTAGGAAACATCTGTCGATAGATAAAAGAAGAAAGTGGGTGTGAGAAAATTTGAAAGGCAGAGAAGTAAACTTTGTGTTGTATGGATCCTCGAATGCCGAGCGATCCAACGCCCACATTATGCCAATCTCTCAGCCGCACGAGACACGTTGACTTTAACCTAGAATGCTGTTGCTAACAGAAACCATTATACATCCCCTACTTTCCTAAGCTAAGATACTCTATACATATATCCGTATGGATGAATATGAGTAAAGTTAAAGACTTAAGGCTGGCGCTTGCTTTCTCGACAGGGTAATGCTAAATCGCCAACCCACCTTAGTGCGTAGGCAACCAGGGTCAGTTAGGATCACATTTGCGTTGATAGAAAAAAGGCTAGCACATATTGAAAAAACGACAAGTCTAAGACCATGTCATAATTAACTGGGAAACCTTTCGAAATATCGCAAGCTGAGAATCAGCAATTCTATTCCATCGTCTTATTTTTTTACTTTTCCAATCAGTTTAATGAAATTTATTAATGTTTCCCAAGAGGTTCTAGGTGTTGAACTAGACTAGAGATTTTTTTCGCGGGAATTACTCGATTAATCTTTCGCTAGGTGCGCAGTGGAAAGAACAAGGATATTTATGTAAGGCTAATTAGAATGGAATCTCACCTTCTCGCCGATTCGCACCGGCCGTGCGCTGAAGGTGACACCTTTGCAAAAGCTCTCTTGCCTCCTGGCCACGGTGCCGCCATTCCACAATCTAATGTTATCACCATGTACCTGGTGGAACGTCAGGGGCGGTAGGTTGTTGGTACCGGCACTGGACGATCTGGGCGCTGCAACAAAAAGGGAATTTTCTCATTAAAACCCATTCATGAAGTATCCCCTGAAAAATTAACAACCAAAATATATTTTCTAATTTAAATATATGAATATGAAGAAAACTGGAATAACGAGCGATAAAGAAAATCATGTAGGGAAGCGTTCTCAATCCTGAAATTCCGATCCAGCAAGTACCGAGAGAACAAAGAGGAGCACTAGAGGGGTTGAGTCTAGAAAGGGTGTATGTGCTATATAGAGGTATTTCGAATGCAAAGCACCTCTGAGAATGCAGCGGGCATTTCCGCTCCGGTATTTCATAACGGCGAGGAAGTGTATTAAATTTATCCCAGAGGTGTCAAGCCATCCAGAAATCTTTCAGAGGCTATTCGTCAACGAATTTCTCTCTTTCAAAATCCTCCAACGTGTAGAGAAATTTTCGCACTCCAGCTTAATTTAGAGTCTAATTAAATCCACTCTCTTTCACACCTTTTGATCCGTTAGAAAAATATTTTTCTCACTTTTACAGTTGATGTTACAGAGTTATTGATTTTTGGAAGAGATTATTGGACACCGGACGCGAAATCGAGAGGAGCGTCTCATCGATTCGAAGGTAGGATTCTCACTGAAGCAGTGCGAATATTGATATGTAAGCGAAGCGTAGAGCCGATATTTACACCGGAAACCGCACGAATTTTGCCGGAAGTTCGAGACTGGTTCGCACAAGGATGCCCCAAAGAGATAGGCTTCCTTTCGCACAGGATGTGTCGAAACCGCGGTAACAATGAGGGCAAATTAAGTCGATACACTTCACAGGTTTCTCCCGAAAGTGGTAATTATCAAAAAGGAATATTAAAACGAAATTTCGACCATTTAGGCTAAATATAGTTATTAAGCTACTCTTTAAACTTCATGCCAAGTACGTACTTTATTTTTGATGTTCAGTTGATGCTGAAATAATCATTGGAGATGAAAATTCGCTGAACTTTCAAGTGACAATAATTAATCCGTTAATGATCACAGTGGCATAACTGCTCGGCAAGACAGTCACGATCTCTGTGCTCAGCAGCCAACCGGCAAAAATATTCTATCGATTCTCACGGTCCCTGTATGGCATTAGGAACCAGAAACCAGTCTCTAGAATATATAGATAAAACAACAAACCGGTGACATTGTAATTTCTAATTCTTCAAAGATATTTTCCTCTCGCTTCGAAACACTCGTGCGTGCCTCAGGCTCACTTGCTCTAGGAAGCCGACTATTCATATGAAAAAAATTATCGAAGAGCATTAGCAGGGAATAGGCACGAGCTAATAATAAATACCCTCTATGGGTATGTCTCCTGTTTCCAGTAATCCAAGAAAACTCGTTAGCAGACAAAAACTAATCTACCTACATTTAATCCCCTAGAAAATATGTGGAAGAGAAAATAAGTAAATACACTTTTTTAAATACTCACCTAGAGAGAAAATTGCGGGTTACAGAATGTATAAAGGATCGAAGATCCGGAAACTGACAGAAAAGTTAAACCAAAAAAATTTATTTGAAGTCGTCGCGGTTTTGGGTGTGACGTGATGACAATAAGGAGTAAGGTAATCGACTAACTGTAAACGCTGAATGAGTAAAGCAATAATAAAGTCACGAGGAGGTAAAGATGCGAATGTACATGTATATAGTTATATAGTTGCTCTTCGCAGGGGAGGTCACGGTTTCTTCGGTAACCGGCAAGAAGTAAAGAGCGAGTTGCAACGGTATACGTCATAAGATTCCCACGGTGAGTCTTGCGGTGAAGTATAACGAATGCACCTATAAACATTGCCTAGAAGATCAAGAGACTGACTAGCTGCTGCTGACTGCTCAGCAACATTCGCCAAGTGTCTCACTTCAACGAAAATAATTTCTTGCTCCTAATTATAGACGCAATGCCTTTCAATACACGTACACTCAACTCTACCACGTGCCTCTTTGTAAACAACTTTCATCTACAATCAACACAATCTAAATTATCATTTCATTAATAAAAGACGGTAAGATGGATAGAAATTGGTATTTTGCAACATCATTTTTTCCTAGGTCGAGGGCTCAACAATTCAAGGCAGGAGATTACATTCGAGGGAAAATTGGAATTTTACATGCTTCAATTGCTATGAATAATAAAACGCAATTTAGGTAATCCGTTTGAAATTCCGAAGACGATTCTACCGTAATCATAAAAGCTGTTGCCTATTCACTCGAAGCGCTGCAACTTTGAATGAGAATGATCGCTCACGACCAACTTGGATCGACAAACTCGCCCATAAATCATTTTTCCTGGCGGTTCAATGATTCACTTATTCTTATGCACTCACTTCCGAATAATTTATCATTCAAATCAATAGCACAATTTAACAGGCATAATTATTTTTTTACAACTTTGTTAACCTGTTCCTGATGAGCTCATATTTTCTCCATCAACAACTCGACTCATTGCAGGAACTAGCAAAAGGAAGACGTCGATTACACGCCAGTCGATTGTGCATCTTTTAATGAAAACAATGTTTTCGAGTCCGATTACTATTGACGAAGAAATTTCTGTCGCTCATTTTCCGACCACTTTTTGATCATTAAAGTTAGCTCTGCACGTGAAGGTGTTGTTCAGTCAATCCCATTATTGAAAGAAGGGAAAAAATAAATAAAAGGAAATAGCGGAGGTTACTGGACCAAAAAGCAATCGACAATTGTCCCGGATCCCGATGAACGAACTGTAACGGAAGTGATCCGTGTAAATCTCGATTAAATACGGCTTTTTCTATCTGACTTTGGCCAATAACTTTGCTCAAGATCTCACGTTTCTTCGACGGAAGCCATGACCATCGGTCAACGACCAGGAAGCTCGAGTTTCCTGTCGAAGACTTAAAATTCCACGCTCGAAGAGCCTGCAAGAATCGTGCAAAATTATTTCCCTTTTGTGTTGCTTATGTAATTTGAATTTTCATAAAAACGCTCAAGAAATGCGTTTTTAATTGTCAATCAAGGCCAAGGTTTCGAAACAGAAAACGAATTGCATGAGATCCAAAAAAGAGAGAAAGTTTACTTAACTTTCCCCCTTTTTACAATATGCCCAAGTTGCATAAGATTTCTAAATTGCAAGTATTCGTGACACGAAGATATTATAAATGATTGCAAATATCTATATATGTATACAGAAGTTTAATTATTTACTGAGATAAAAATAGGATTATATGATCGTGAGAATTCATAACGTGTATTTTGCAAAGAATAATGAGAACTTTGCCAAGTGTTTTTCTTCAACAAGTTTAGGCATTCTTTTTTCAAAATCACCGTTAAGTTTGTGCGTTACTCGTTTAATTTACATTTCGTCTGGTGACCTATTGTGTCTGCTTCAATAAAAAGAGTCGAGAGGAGAAACCGTTGAAAACCAGTGTAATGATTTTCTCCTATTGAATCTTTTTCCGAATATTTCGTAACGACAAAAGGTAGTTTATTCTTTTTCTTCTCGAACTGTTATTGGTAAGAGAAACTAAGAAACAAATCGAGCTGCAATGATTTCAATTATTTCCCAAGAGCATCCAATCGAAAATGATTGTCAAAGAATGATCAAGGGAACGGAAAACTATGAAGAAGAAAAGTTGAAAAAAAGATGTTAGATGAAACTTTTTAGAACCGTACTCGAGCAAACATGGTGAATGAGCAACAAAGGGCGCTGGGATCTCTCAGGTTCGAGTGGTAATGGCAAAGGTTCGCCTTTCTGATACCAAAGTGCTCCACAGGAGTCGAGGAGAAAGGAAGAGAGAAGAGATCAGAAGGTGGGGAGATGGGGCTAGTCTTAAAGGTGGATCTTCTTTGTTCGACTGATGCTACAATCCATAGTAGATCGGCTTTAACTTTCCTCGGTACGGTGACCTACCACCTACAGTCCTACACCAGTAGAAAAATGGTTCCAAGGGAAACTTCATCTTTTGTTCCTTCCATTAGAATCATCCTCCTAAGACAGCTTATTACATGTTTAGTATTATGTTCCAGAGTGGTATCATATTTTTTAGTAGTATCATCTTCCTCATTAATCAATAGTATTCTATTCCTTAAGGCTTACGTCTTAAGACTATAATGCGAAATTAAACAGGTACGAAGAAAATAACCAACAATTGTCGGCCAAACATCAAATCATATTATTAAATCATTATATTGATTTGTCGTGTGTTATTCATAAGGTTGTGAATTGCTGAACCTCGGAGTGCAATTACTGAGCCCTTCCCTTGCCCTGTGGTTATCCGAACGCAGTTCAGCAAGAATCGCCCAGTCGATGGTAATAATTGGTCGGTTCAGACCTCTCCTATGTCTTTGCCATTCGCTAGGATATGGGTAGAGTATATCTCGTGGGAAACTCGTGACACACATTTCTGCCGCGGAAGTATTCCTAGCATCGCTGGGTTCATTTATTTCGACATCTTTCATTTCAATTGCAAGTAAAAGCCAAAATTAGTCCAAGAGAAATCGACTTAGGGTGTCAATCTGACCACAGATAAGGTTGTATATTATGGAGTCATGACACTGTATCCATCATTTCTTCAATGTTAATACCACTTGTTTACAACATTAAAATAGGGTTTTACGTGTTTTTTTAGATCTGAATATACTAAAAGAAATGCATTCTCGAAGTCCTGTTCTTCCTTGATCTGAAAATGACTATATGTTCAACATATGGTCAACATTATTAATAGTCCAAATCCCATTCATTTGAATCTTCAATTCACGCTCTGGAAACCGGTTTAGCTCCGAGAAAAAAATGTTATCCATCCCTAGTAGAACAGCAGCATCGATAAATCCAACGAGCTCGAGAAATCAGACCCTGAGAAACTCGTAAACGGTGTCTAGGTTTACGGGACAAAAGCTCAGATCACGGGTCACGTGCATAGGGCAAGAATAAAGCCGAGAGTGTTATTGGATGAAGTGCTTATGTAGACCGCTTTGCGGAAGTCAACGTAATTTTCCGAGTCCTGGAGAGCTGTTTCAAGGAGGAGTCTTGTTCCCACGACCGCCATGATCTTTACCGAGTCGCTACTGCCTAGTCCTATAAGAGTCTCTCTTCCTCTCTCTTTTACACTCCTTTCCTCTCCCCCTCTAGAAAACAAGGATCTCCGCGGCATATGTGGGTTACGTAACTGCGTAGGTCGTAGGTACATAACTCGCCAATATAATGGAAGTGCTGCTCCCGCAAAGGAGCAGCCATAATTTTAAGCACATGTCATACAGTTGTACTCTATAATTAAATCCAATGCCTCACGCTCATCTCTCCAAGCACGTGAAATCCGAGAGAATCAGAGAATTTGAAGACAAAATAAGATTAGCATTACTATCTAAGTAGTAGATCTCAAAATGACCATCCTTTATTAGCGAAATGTTTCTTAGAAAGTGTAGCTAGGTCGAATTCGTCGATTGATAAGAATTTACAAGTGTTGTTCGTGATAAGTACTGAGATTTTTTTCAGAACGACTACTCGGAATACTGAGTGGTCATGGATAATAAGAAGTACTTTTGTTAGTATGACGTTTGATCAATTTCCGGAGCTCGTTAATTCAATCAATTGTCGAGATTTGAGAGCTTTATTGAACTTGAACTCCACTCTTGACCTTTCAACTTCATCAAGAATGAATTTAAATGGTCGATATGGGTTCTTTTCAATTAGGTATACGCATCAGAATAGTCAGATTCTTGAGATTTCGAAGGATGCAATACTAATGCGATGTTAAAAATGCTAATACTGAACTGAATGTTTTATTTTCCTGAAGAATCTCAGGTTAGATTAATTTTAGAAGACTTTGAACTGACGACCCCAAAAACTTTTTTTTTT
>UWNZ010032129.1:0-11023 GCA_900474215.1 Andricus inflator
ACGAAGTCAATTATATTGTGGTTATTTCCTTTACGCCAGGTGTGCATGTGGATTATTTTATATCTAAACCAAGTATTTGTAATAAATAGGCCCTTTTTTAAGCATGAGCTAATTAATTTTTCCCCGTTATAATTTTTCAAGTGATTTAAGAAAAAGTTACTTAAACAAAGTGACTAAAAGTCACTAAATCTAGCTTATGTGACTGTGTGGCAGTTTTGAAAATAATTCTAGTCAATAGAACCTTCGCTCAACTGAATGTTCAGAATTTCAAGTACATGATTTCAAAACAATATCCATTTTTGTAAATTGGATGTAAATTTATATGTATGCTTAGGTTGATGAAAAAAAAAAACATTTTCGAATCTGAACACGAACACTAGTTTAAGTTGTACCTTTTCAGTCAAAAAATTCCTTCAATAAAAAAAGACAACTTTAGATATGATTTAGAGGTCCCCTATTGGAGTTTTTTGTTTCTTATTGATTTATTGTTGTTTTTATATTTAACATCATTAAAAATAATTTGGCATAGAAAAAACTAAGATACAATTATTATTTTCTTCGAAAATGAGTTAAAAAATTTCATTAAATGGTGTACAATGATCGTAACGTAAAAGAGAGAATCAACAAAAAATCAATAAAAAAAGACAAAACTCAAATAGAGAACCTCTAAATCCTATCCGATATTATATAATAAAAAAAGTGTCGATTAAAAAGGTACAGCGAAGGCTAGCGTAAGTGTTCAGATTCAAAAATTATTTTTTTAGGGTCTCTTTTTTTTAAGGAAAATAATTTAAAAAATAATTTTTTTATTTTGTTCAGATTCTACTAAGATTTTACTAAGATTTAATTAACGTCTTAGTAGGCTATCAATACCTTTTTTGTAGGGGCGTGGCGCCTGCTTTCACTAATTTTTTTCTTATAAAATGAATCACGCTATTGTATGATATATCATCATCATTGTTCATACATAAAACTCATTTTACAGATAAGTACTTGCTATACATACGCCTGCTGTATCTATGAGCTGAAGTACACGGCGATTTGTAAAGCTAATTGTCTGTGTAATTACATGCGCCTTAATCTGCGGTCGAGCTCCTCGTTCAAGAGATGCCGTTACCACAGATTAATTTATCAAAGTCGCTGTGACACGGGATTTCGCCTTCTTTCGTCTGAGCACTTGCGTAGGAGAAGAAAGTAGTTCGCATTCAATATAAAACGCGCGGTGTATGTCGCAGTAGTAACCACTTAATCGTCATTAGTTAAGGTTTCTGAAAAAAAATTTGCCATAAATTACCAAAATTTATTTTAGACCAAACAGTTACATTTATAACCGAATAGTAAAACTTTCAAGCAAAAAGCGACGAATGTTTAACTAAATAGTTGAATTTCTAACCTATAAAGACGAATTTTCATCAAAATGGCAGAATTTTAAACCAATTGGTATAGAATTTTCATCAAAATAATTAAATCTTCAGCAAAATAGTTTAGATTTTAAACAAATAGATAAATTTTTGACCTACATGGATAAATTTTCAATCAAATAGTTGAATTGTTAAAAAAATAAGATAACTCTTAAACAAAATAGTTGAATTTTCAACAAAATAATTAAATTTTTAACAAGATAGTTGAATTTGTAAACACATACTTGAATTTTCGACCTAGGAAGGTGAATTTCCAAACAAATAGTTAAATTTCTAGAAAAAATAATTATCAACCAAAAAATTGCATTTACAACCAAATATTTGAACTTTTAAGCAAAAGGGACGAATTTTTTACAAGTCAGTTGAATTTTCAATACAAAAGGACGAATTGTCTATAACAAGGACGAATGTTCAATAAAATAGTTAAACTGTCAAAAAAATAATTAAATCAACAACATAGTTGAATTTTCAATAAAATAATAAAATTTTTAACGAAATAGTGAAATTTTCAACTAAAATGATGAATCTTCAACAACACAAATGAATTATTAACAAAGAAGTTCAAGTTTTAAACAAGTAATTGAATTTTCAATCAAAAGGGGTTAAGATCTACCAAAAGAGACGAATTTTTAACTGAAGAGCTTAGCTTTCAAGCTAAAAAGTCGAATGTTTTAGAAAACAGTTGATTTTTTAACTCGAAAAGATGAATTTTCAACAAAAAAGTTTATTTTCAAGCAAGAAAAATGATTTTTTAACCAAATAGTTCAATTTTCAACATAAAAACAACTTTTAGAACAAACGGTTGCATTTACAACCAAATAGTTAAACTTTCAAACAAAAGAGACGAATTTTCAACAAATTAGTTGAATTTTTAATAAAGCATGATTAAATAGTTGAATTTTTGAATTAAAGAGGCGAGTTTTTTAGAAGACAGTTGGATTTTTAATTCAAAAGAAGGAATTTTCTATCCAAAAAGACGAATATTCAACAAAACAGTTAAATTTTGGAAAAAATGTGACTTTTTAACAAAAGAGTTGAATTCAATAAAAAATTAATTGTCAACCAAACAGTGGTATTTACAAACAAATAGTTGCATTTTCAATCTACAAAGATGAATTTTCAACCACGTAGCCGAATTTTCATACAAAAACATTAAACTGCAACCAAAAACGGTTGCATTTTCAAGCAAATAGTTGAATTTTCAAGACAAAAAGACGACTGGAATAGTTAGATTTTTAGTTAAAAAAATTAATTTTTAACTAAAAAAATGAATTTTCTACAAAATAGTTCAATTTCCGACCAAAAAGATACATTTTCAAATAAAATTATAAATCTCCAACCAAAATGACAAATTTTTAACAAAAGAGTTGAATTTTCAACCAAGATAGATGTTTCAGTCAAAAGAGAAAAAATTTTTAACCAAATTGTTGAATTTCAAACAAAAGTTTTCAAGCAAACAGTTGAATTTTCGACTAAAATAATAGAATTCTTAACTCAAAAAAATGAATTTTCAACAAAATAGTTGGATTTTCAAACCAAAAAGACGATTTTTCTACAAAAAAGTGGAATTTTCAGCCTGAAAATATGAATTTTCGACAAAAAAGTTAATTTACAATTAAATAGTTAAACTCTTGACTAAAAACGATTAATTTTCAACCAAAATGGGAATAGTTAATTTCTTAATTAAAAAAATTAATTTTCAACAAAAAAAAAGAAGTAATTTTTAACAAAATCTTTAAATCTTCAATCAATAAAATTAATGTTTAACATATTGCTTCAAGTTTCAATCATTTAGTTGAATTTTCTACTAAAAAAGATTACTTATTAACCAAATAGTTGAGTTTTCAACAAAGGAATGGAATTTTCAACTAAATAAATTTTTTAACTAAAAAAGATGAATTCCTAATAAAAAATATAATAATCTGAAAAAGATAGATTCTTTAAAAAACGGGAAAAGATGGGAATAGGAAAAAGATTGTGAAGTCTGTATTAGTCTCTTATTTATTAATCGCAGGTAGGATTTGCTTTTAATTACTCAATCCTGATGGAATATTAACAAAAGCTTTAATGAATTTTTAATAAACCTCAAACATTGGACTAATTTCATTATTTCCTTGGAATATTCCCTGGCTTTTCGCTTGCATGAAACATTTGCAAGTAAAAATTTTTCCTATACTCATAAATGATTCTATTTTTTAAAGAGTAATACAAGTGTATACGAAATATTGTGCTGAGTCATATTTCGGCTCAATTTTCACCCCAGCTTTCTTTCACATTACCATTTCGATTTCAACTTCCTGGAGTAGGGCGACAATTTCTGTCTGCAGGAGCAAACAGGGCAGCTTTCTTTTTTCGCGTGCACGATAATTTAAAAGCGTCGGCGCCATATACTTATTCGCGCTCCCGTAAGCCCTGCAATCGGTCTCTTCGATGGCCGGAATGCCATTGTAATCCTATAAAGGACCGACGCGACGGACGCACCAGTACGTGATCCAGGCCTCGATTTCCCGTCCACGATTCACCCCGCAATCCGCGAAGGATAAGAAATAATGATGACCGGTTTAATGTCCAGCATGTGGATTAGACTAATCAATCAAACTATATTTCAAACACGTCTAATCTTATGATTGACCTTTCCGAGACCGAGATGGAAGAAACACTGAAAACTGACTGAGTAGTTAGCCACTAGCACCTTTTATGAAGAATTCAACAACCCAGAAGTTAGCTATGCATATAGATTTGAAACGTGTACCATTGTTAGAAAATTTAAAACAAAACACGTGGGGATATTTCTGAGATAAATCCAGGAGTATCTTTAGTTTTTTTATAGGACCATTACTTTATTTTAAATTAACGGCACAAACTTCAAATCTGTATGCATAGCTAACTTCTGTCGTAGAATTCATAGGACTGCCACACGGTACTTCTTTCAAATCTCTTTTTGGTCACTTTTTAAAGAAAAAGTTACTGTAGTCACTTTAATTCATCTCGTTTTTGATTTTATTTAAAAAAAATAAAAAATTGAATAATCTATATATGAAATCTATGGTAATCTACCTATGGTATGAAGATCCTATTCAGTATCAAACTTCAGTCTCTTTTCCTTATTCCCCTATTCCCCTCTTCAGCCCTTTTTTTAAAAGAATCCCTCTTTTTCTTCCTATTGTTTAGAAGCTTCCCCTTTTTCTTGTTTTTTGTTTGCCTAAGGTATTATGCAGATAAATTCATACAAAGAGTTATACAAACGAAGAACACGTATAAGCCCATTGAAGACGCTCCAACTTACGTGGATGATCAACTGAATGCGTGTGAAACTGTATAACCTATCGGACCTCTCTGTTCTTTCATACTTTCAGGGCTCTGACCGTTTAGGCGTCATGCTAAAATATGGTAAATTTTCAATACCTTGGGATAGGCCTTGCGTGCATAAGATGCGATTTTTGATTTTACTTATCTCAACTTCGAAACGGATAACCCTTTTCTAACTGCACCAAACCTTAGATAACACTAATAAATCTACAGTCCCAATTTGAAACAAATAATCGAAAAATAATTTTACCCGTATAATACCTTAAATGCGAATTGAATGAATACACGGGAAAAATTAGCATTGAATCAAGAAAATATCGGTACTAATACGGATGATACAATATTTTCATGGTCCGACCGAGTTGAAAGAAACACTGAAAACTGCGCAAGTAGTTGGCCACTAACACCTTTTGTGAAAAATTTAACAACCCAGATGTTAGCTATGCATATATATTTAAAACATGTGTCATTCTTGGAAGAATAAAAAAAATTCCTGGAGACATTCCTGGGATAAATCCAGGGGTACCTTTACTTTTTCGATAGGACTTTTAGTTTTATTTATAAAAAAAGGCACACATCTGCAATCTATATGCTTCATCCCATAGTAGCAAAGAGGGAAGGTGGAGGGAATAAAAACAATAGATAGTTTATAAGTGAGGGTTCTGGGAAGTTGTATAATGATTTAATCTTCTGTTGGCACATGGTTTGTTTATATGCTTGTCTTTAAACATTAAAAACCTGGAAAAGTGTCAATAACATTAAGTAATTGTTTAAATAATTTGTTTATCGCAATAATTCAAAAACACCTGAAGAAATTTTAGTAAGGAATGTGTTAATGTCCTTGACATTTTTTCCGACTAATACTTTTATTTATAATATCGGAATAATTTTTTATAACAATTCAATTGTTTAAAAAATATTTTTTTTGGCAAAATGAAAAAAACTCCTAGAGATATTGTCGAGACGAATCCAGGGCTATCTTTAGTTTTTTGATAGGACCATTACTTTATTTTAAATTAATGGCACAAGTTTCAAATCTATATGCATAGTTAACTTCTGGATCGTAGAATTCAGAGGGCTGCTATGCATATAGATTTGAAAAATGTGCCATTAATTTAAAATGAAGTAATAGTCCTATTGAAAAACTAAAGATACCCCTGGATTGTTAAATAAATTCCTAAAAAGTATAAACAATGTAATTGTTTCAAAAATTATTTTGTTGGAAAAACGAAAAAAAACCTGGATATATTCCTGAGATAAATCCAGGGGTACCTTTACTTTTTCGATAGGACTTTTAGTTTTATTTATAAAAAAGGCGCAAATCTGCAATCTATATGCTTTATCCCGTAGTAACAAAGTGGGGAGGTGGAGGGGATAAAAGCAATAGATAGTTTATCAGCTGTGGTTCTGGTAAGTTGTATAATGATTTGACCTTCTGATGGTGTATGGTTTGTTTGCATTTTTGTCTTTAAATATAAAAAATCCGGAGAATGTTAATAACATTATACTTGTTTGAACAATATGTTTATCGCAATAATTAAAAAACACCTGGAGATATTTTAATAAGAAATATGCTGATGTCCTTGACATTTTTTTCCGACCAATACTTTTATTTATAATAACGGCACAATGTTTTATAACAATGAAATTGTTTTAAAAATAATATTTTTCTGGCAAAATGAAAAAAGCGCCTAGAGACATTGCTAAGACGAATCCAGGACTATCTTTAGTTTCTGATAGGACCATTACTTTATTTTAAATTAATGGTACAAAAGGTAACTTTAGTCACTTTAATTCATCTCATTTTAGAATTTATCTTAAAAAAAAAAGAAAAATTAAATAATCTATGAATGAAATCTATAGTAATGTATGATATGAAAATGCTATTCAATATAAGACTGCACTCTCTTTTCCCTATTCCCCTCTTCAACCCTTTTTTAAAAGAATTCCTTTCAAGAAGCTTCCCCTTTTTCTAGTTTTTCGTTTGCTTAAATGCGAACTGAATTATTACATGGAAAAAATTATCATTGAATTAAGATAATATCAGTACGAATACGGACGATAAAACATTTCCATGAACCAAGAAAATTTGTCTTGTCTCAATAAAATGTACCTAAACAAAGAAAATAAAGTTTTTCCAACCTATTAATTTTTCTTGAGGCAAGGATTATTTTCTTAGATTAAAAAATATCGTATCGTCCGCATTCGTAACGATATTTTCTTGATTCAATATTAATTTCTTCCCCGTGTAGAACCGAATAAGAAAATCCAACTATTTATTGTTAAAATTTAATACTTTTTGGTCAAACTCTATGAGAAAAAAATGCTCAAATTAAAGAAATGTAGTACTCAATACGTTCAATCAAATATTTTTTTGATCGAAGACAATTTTCCTTGTTTCATGAAATGATGTCTTTCAAATGAAAAAATCATTCTTATTATAAATCTCGTTTGGTAGAAAATTGATTTTTACTATTTGAAAATTCAACTTTTTAGTTAAAAATATAGCGTTCTTGGTCGATAGTTAACTTTTATGTAGAAAATTCACATTTTCCCTGGTAAAAATGTTATTTTTTTTGGTTAAAAAAGAAACAGTTTGATTGAAAATCAATAATCTGTTTTGGTTGAAGATTCAACTATTTTGATAAAAATTAATTTTATGTTGTTGGATTCATCATTTTAATATGAGTAAGGTGGGGCACAAAGAAACCTTTGCATTTCATGACTTGCCATTTCTTCCTTTGAATGAAAAGCGGGTGTCTCGGTTTACCCTACATGCCCCGCTTAGCCCCATGTTACGTTAATTCAAACGAGTTCAAATAATTCAGAGTATTTGTTTTGCCTGAAATGAAAGTTGGCTAGTCATAAGCGTTCTTAAGAATATTTCCTGAGGGAGATTAAAGTACAAAGCAGATCGTGCTTTTGATTCGGCAACTCTTGATTTAGAAGATTAGCTGTTACTTGGGAGACAAATGATTCTACTTCAGCTAAATTGGCTCTTCTTTCGATCTCCAATCTAGGCCAATGAGCAATCTTGTAATCTAGATCATTCAAAAAACTACTTTCATTAACGATTTCTTATTTTGCTTTTACTTATGAACCTTACCCTTTTTGGGTATTATTAGCAGTTATTGCCTCGTCCAGTATCTTTTGTGAATTTCATACTTACATAAACCAAGAACGAAAGTATTAAGAAGTCGAACTCACCTGTAACAAAAAAAAAAAACGAAAACATTTCTGTTAGTTATACAAACACGAAAACAAGTTTCACAAATACTAAAGCAGTTTCATTCTTGAACTAACAAAATCGATCTTAAACGAACGCCACTCGTTGCAAATAAAAATATTTTTCTCTCTACTTGTAAATCTCACGTAGACAGGATTAATGCCTACAAAAAGCCCACGCATTCAAACTTGTATCGAATTTAACTTCCAGCTTTAGCTTTAACTCTCAATTTAAATCTTTTATTTTTAATTACTACCATAATTTATTTTCATCATTCAGTTTTTCAATTAAAGGGAAAAATAATTTTTAATACAAAATTAAAATGTCGAATAACTGGAACACTTACAACTTCCTAGGACCAACAGAAAATGTTTAAAGAAACCTTTTTGGAATTTTCAGCAAAATGCATGAATTTTCAACTCAAACAGATTATTTGTTGACATTTTTGGAAACCTTTTGGTATGCTTTGAAATCCTTTTAAATTTTCTCATAAAAGTAATTTTTTCAAATAAAAAATCATTTTACATTTTTCCAGGAATCTTAAAAAAATGTTTTTATTCACTTGAAACCGTTCAATATTCTTAAAAAGATTTTTCTTCTCAAAATCTGCAAAAATTTTGAAACTTTTTAAATCTTTTAAAAAGCTTTTAAAATTACTCAAATTTGTCTTAAAATTTCTTTGAAACGTGATAAGAAATAATGATGACCGGTTTAATGTCCAGCACGTGGGTTAGACTAATCAATCAAACTAGATTTCAAATCTTAATCTAACAATTATGCAAAATTAAAAGAATTGTTTAAAATCTTCTACATTTTTTTCCGAGATTTTTAGAAAAACTTAGAATGTTTTAAAATGTTTATAATTTTTCTCTTAAAATTCATTTTTTCAAATAAAAAATCATTTTGCATTTTCCCAGGAATCTTAAGAAAATGTTTTTATTCTCTTGAAATCTTTCAACATTCTTAAAAAGTTTCTTCTTTTCTAAAGATTTAAATTATTTTGAAATATTTTTGAAACTTTCGAAACTTCTAAATATCTTTCAAAATAATTGAAAGTTTTCCTAAGTGTTTTTAAAATCCTAAAGAATTACAAAAATTGTCTTCAAATCTTCCAGATTCTTTTGTATCACATTTTTATATCTTTAAAACTTAAAATTAATCCATCAAAATAAAACCTAAATTATATTTAGTTATCTTAGAAATCTTAAAAAAAAAATTTCAAATCTTTCAATATTATTAAAAAGATTCTAAATTTTTTTTCGAATTCTTCAAAATAAGATTTTTTTTCATAATTTCATTTTGTACACCTCTCTGAAAGTGTGAAAAAGTTTACTAATTATAGGGTCGTAGAAAAATATTAAGACCATAGTTATTTACCAATACTGATAAATTATTTACAATTAAAATGTTCTCTTTTATCAATAATGTTTAGAAACATTCAGAAATAAATTTTATCATGAAATAAAATAACTTTTTTGTAAATTTTGATTTACAGAATTGATGTTGCATAAAATGAAAATCCTTATTAATTGATAAACAAACTGAAAGCAGCCATTTAAAGTTATATTCACGCAGTGTCGCAACCAATCAGGTTTTCAACAGCAATGTATGCGAGATCAAAATTTTTGTAAATAAATTGTTTTTATTATATAATTATTATTATTTGAAATAAATAAGTACATTTGGTCCAGTGTACGTATTCTGTAAAAGAGAAAGAGCAAGACTGATCTCGCTAGCAGCCAGTGCACGTCCCACTTTTCCCGCTTCTTCAGGAACTCTGCCCTGAGGCCAGTCAGTCAGTCTGCAGACAGTCGTGCCCTGGCTGCAAATCTAATTAGTATTTAATCACGATTTTCTAAGCGTTTACGAGCCGTCAGGCACGAACAACTGTAGCCAGGGAATATTTATACCCATCAGAGTCATTGCAGAGAGTAAGCGTTATTTATGACCAATCATAATAAGACTCGCGAAATCCAATGTCTAATTAAAATATCGTCACACGAGGTAGAAACTGATAGCATTTCCAAGAAGAAGGAATAGAAGCAAGTGGAAATATCATTTTTCCACCGGAAACGGATAACGTTAGGGGGAAATAGTTCCTAAAAATGTGATCCAGCGGAGGTGAGTTATTCCAGATTAACCAAAAAAATGAATTTTTAACAAAGTAGTTCAGCTTTGAACCAAGTAGCTGAATTTTCACCCAAAAAAATTGATTTTAAACCAAAAAAATGAATTTTCAGCATTTACAGCCAAGAAGATAAATTTTCTACCAAAAAAAGACAAATTTTTCACAAGACACATGAATTTCCATACAAAAAGATAATTTGTAACCAAATTGAGGTTGAACTTTCTACCAAAGCAGTTGAATTTTTAACTCAAAAATACAAATTTTCAACAAAACAGGTAAATTTTCAACCAGAAAATTACACTTTCTTAAAATTGTTAAATTTTTTACAGCGTAGATTAATTTCTAACCAAATAATTGAATTTTCATCCAAAAATATCAATTTTCAACTAAGAAGACTAATTTTCTACCGAAGCAGAGGAATTTTATACAAATTACATTAAATTTCAATCGAGTAGCTGAATTTTCAGCAAAATAGTTAAATTTTCAACCAAAGAGATACATTTTCAATTCCATTTAGGCAGAATATTGAATTTAATATGAAAATCTAAGATTTCAAGTTGAAATTTATTAGGTTTTCAACGAAAATGATGCATCTCTAATAAAAAAAATGAATTTTTAACAAAGTAGTTCTATTGTCAATTAGGTAGTTGAAATTTCAACCAAACAGTTATATTTTCAACTGAAGAAGATACACTTTCAGTTAAACATGGAATAGTTAAATTTTCAGTTAAAAAAAAATAGTAATTTTCATCCAAACAGATGAATTTTCAATAAAGTAGTTAAATTTTTCACTACAATAGTTCAATTTTTAATCAAAAAGATGAATTTTTAATCAACGAATATTAATTTTCTAACAAAAAATACGAATTTTTATCAAAATATATGATTTTTCAAACAAACAGTTGAATTTCCAACAGAATAGTTCAGTTTTCAACCAAA